>DF357530.1:45501-78602 GCA_000787875.1 Solanum virginianum
AGGCTTGAGAGACCTGTCTCAAAGAAACACATGATAGTACTTTATTAGAACACATGAAATGTCAAAATGCAGAAATATGGATTGTTGAAGATGAGTGGAGTTCAAAAAATAAATAAGAGCTAAGAGTAAGTAATTTTCTCTCTTTCCTCCAAGGGTTACCTCTGCCACGTTCTACAAGTTGAGGAATGGCATCACACAAAATGCAGCTGAGATCTCGTGTAGTGCTATATCTTAAACTAAATGACCTGTTCAACAGGAAATTCTAGATTTGAGTTCTTCTCTGCCATTATCAAAAGAGTGGGGAAAATGAAAATCGAGGTGGCGGATTATCCTTTCAGCAGTTTTGGTTATGCACAAAAAAACAATAAAAGATGGTGTTATAGCACCAGTACAATGACATATACTGGACTTTTGTCGTTTTATACATCAATAATAACAACGTTAATTCCTAAACAAATTTGAGTCGTCTATATGAGCCCTCACTGGTCATATTTTCTGTTTTAAAAACTCAACTAACTGTTATCATCTATATAGGAACTTGATAACTTAGTGAGCTACTTTAATATAACCCCACAGGAAAAAAAGACAGCATGTTCATGAGGCATAAGTATAGAGTGAAGAAAGGAGGAGGCTTACCATCTGATCTCTTTCTCCGAGGAAGACCAGGGCAATGTTGTGAGGCTGAACTTTTTGTTGTTGTCATGGATGGAATTTCAACATCAAAGACGTGGAAAGATAGTTTCAGAAAATAAAAGTAACTAAGGGGCTTGTGAGGCTGAAATTTCTGCTGTTGTCATGGATGGAATTTCAACAGCAAAGACATGAAAAGATTAGTTTAAGAAAATAGAAGTAATTAAAGGACAAGATATATGCTTAACAGTTAAAACTTACTGAAGCTTTAGCTTAAGAAGATTTATGCTTAAAAGTTCGAACAAGGCATTATTTTCAAACCAATTATAAAAAAAAAAGGACATAAATTAAAAACGAATCAATCACAACGACGTAGATGATAACAATAGAAAACTTAGCGATTTCTCTCTGGCTGCTCTGATGTTTCCTTGGCAGTAGCTACACAGCCCTTTCATGGCTGCTACGGCCACTGGACGACCTTCTTTGAGGCTGTCCAGCTCACTCCACCACCCCAAACCACCACATATGCCACCATTGTCAATTCAAACACTCTAAACCACAAACAGTATGTCCTAGTTAACACAAAGCAATCCTAAAACCAGTCGAAATTGTTCATGGGGAACCTACTATCACATTTTCATTGGAGGAAAGACAAGATTTTATGATTGAATTACATGATTATGACATAGCACCTGAGCCTAACTCAACCTCAAAAGGTTAGCTCATAAGGGGCTAAAGCACCCATCCCCACTGATGTCGAAGACTTAACACATGAATCCCCACTAATCATATTTCTTCTTAAACCAAGGAACTAGGTGCGCAATATATTTTCGATAATTGCAATCTTTTAACTATAAACATGTCATGACTTTACCTAGGTACATGACCGACACTTTGCTTATCCACGTACCTTCTATATGGGATAGATAAGCCCGCCATTTTATTATGAAATGGTTTCTGAAACTAATTAACACTCATAACCAACTGCAAAATAGAACAATCCCACATTTTATACTATAATCCCTTATTCCATCAACCAGACAACCCTTGAAAATGTATAAAAGTTTAATTAAAAAAAAAAAATTAATAACACTTGATTGAGGTCATTGTCATAATAGAATTCCATGAATCTACCTCTAGAACTACTTTAATACTAAGCCCCAAAAACGAACCTTGAAATAAAACACTGATCATGTAGCAAATATAAATCATTAAGCAAAGTTAAGAGGCTAGCTATCTCACCATCTGATCTGCGTTTCGGAGGGCGACCTGGACCACGCCGTAAACAATGGCCGTGTAATTGTGGAGAAGACCAGAAAGGTGTGGGAACAAAGAAATGGGGGGAACCCCTTTTTCTTGAACTTTGCCTCCTACCAAGAGAAGTCATATCATCAACTCTGTGTTGATGATCGCGCATGATTATAAGATCATCAGTACTGTCTGTAGGTTGAATCGCCGGTGGAGGTGGTATATCATTTTGAGTTTCACGCTCGAGACCAATCATCTCTGGAAAATAGATGAGAGCGAGGAAGAAGGCTTGAGAGACCTGTCTGGAATCAATCAACAAAAGCTTCACTTCACCTGCACAAGCACACGGTACTATACTAATGGAAGCCCTACCTACCGAGGAACCACTAACCCACCTAACAAGCTTTAATGAAGAATGGGGGTATGGTCTTTGCTCGATCACAGAACCGCGCCCGCCGCCCTTGGAAACAGCCTTCCTTAGCTTTTGCCCTCCCACCGGAAATAGGGTTCTTTAATTTGAAGCTCTGTACTCTTGTGAAAATGGACTACACTGTCTCAACCACCCGCCTTTCCCTTCTTTTGTTTGTTCTGGACCCGAAAATGCCCGTTCACTAAGTAAATTAAAGTAAATTGAAGTTTTGTTTTCCACTTATTCTTTATTTATTCTCCCATCTATACTTTTTTGTGTCTATATAATTTTTTTAAACTATTTTTATTGTTTTCAATCGAAATTTCGTTCTTTTCTTTTTTTCAATATTTATATTGACAACAGTGTATCAAACAACAATTTTAACTCATTGAATCAGTCAACAAATTGCGAAGAAGCTAAGAGCTTTAAGAGAGAAAAGGTCATTTATTGACGTGAATAAAGAGGGATTTTGGTTGCTGAAACGCACAAAAAAATAGATGAGGCGCAGATGAAGTAGAAAAAGACTAGAATATCTTCGTCTTAAATTTTAGATGCTGTAATATAATCGAATTGCACCTCAAATCCGGTAATCTTGACCATGTCATATAAAGTAAGTATATAAATTGCCAAAAAGAAAAAAAAAATAAAGTCATGAAAATTTTACTAAACATTGAACATGATGTTTTTCTCAAACAAATTTTTTAAAAAATTAAGACTCATAAATTAAACAAATGAATCACAATGACATTGAAAACAACAATAACCAATTCAAAATATATTGAAATTGATTGCATGAATCCCTGCTAATCATATTTCTTCAGAAACACAAAACAACATGAACAGTATATTTTCAAAAACTATGATTTATATTTGAAGATGCATGCTTCAAATTTAAAACATGATACATGCTCTAGAGTTGGAAATCACCAAATTGAGGTCTAGTTCATTTGGTGAAGACATGAAAAGATTAGTTTAAGAAAATAGTAAAACATGATACATGCTCTAGAGTTGGAAATCACCAAATTGAGGTCTAGTTCATTTGGTGAGTTCTTTATAGTTGGGTAAGCCCCCACCGAAAAAACTAGAACTATTATACCAAAAAATCACGTTCACTTTTACTTGTCTACTATATATATTAAAAATATATTATCACTTTTACCTGTCACATTTAGCATATCAACAAAAAAACATGTTGTTCTTTTTCATGTTATAAACTTAGCATTAATAATGTATTCTCCAAATACCATTACCTCTTGAAGGAATTGGCATCAATCCTGCAAGTTGGAAAATTAGTTGTTCGCCCTTCTTCTTGTATCGGGGGATTCACTATTGTCCCGTGAACAACAGTAGTACGAGGACCTTCACTGGGACCTCCTTGAATAATATCAGGTGCATCGTCTTCAATTTCTGTCTAACTGTGACTGCAAGGCTGGAAGTATTGCTTTGGCCTAATGGACTTTTCGTCACAGCACTAATCTGACATCCTTTATCTTTGGCCGCTGCTTCGGACTGATGATTTGATGGTTTTAATGATGCGACATGATCTTGAAGACCAACTGCAGGGTTGTTCTAGTCACACAAACCAACAAGTTAAAACAGAACAATGGAGCTGTCAATCTTCCATTAGTAAATAAACAAAGTGAACTCCAACAAATAATTCTTAAATTTCTATTATCAGAGTGCCGATTAAGTCGACGTTTTGACATAGTTGTCCACCTTTTGAAGACTTTAACATAATCAAATGCAAGTGCCATATATAGTCAGAATTATAGGTTCAGAAGAACACAGTAGCTTTATGGATGAAACAAATGATATTTGTAAAAAGTCATTCTCATACTAGAATGCAGGAAGTTGACATAAAACTGAAGTTAAAAAGCAAACTGATGCTGCAAGATTGTACATGCTAAAAGGCGGAAAGCATGACAAGAAAACTTTAAGGAGAATCTACTACAAGCCGATAACCAAACTGCTGCTGCAAAAATTCCAAAACAGTTCAAGATGGTCAAGAGGACTTTCAGTTCATCTAGTAGGGAACTTGTTCAATGAGTATCAAAGATCCAACTAATTGCGATCATCAAGAAATGTGGATTGTAGGTGTTGAGTGGTGGATTCAATCCCTCGGAGAGCTGCATTCTTGCGCTGCTCAATTTCCTTTTGCTTTGCTTGAGCTGCCTCCAACTGGTTACCAAGTTCTTGCATCTTGGTTTTTGCAACTTCACAGGCTTCTTTGTATTTTCTTTCCTCATGTTTCAGATGCTCTTCTTCACGTTCTATAAATGCTACCTCTGTTTTCAGATCCTTGATTTGCCTCTTCAAAGTTTTCTTTTTATCCTTGGCAATCTCGTATTCTCCTTGAATACGCCCCAAATCCTCCTCAACATCTTTTACACTAAGTATATCATTTACATATTTTTTCTGCAATGCTGACAAAGACAACATAGTTTCTTCTTTCTCTGTGTCTTGCAAATCGCAGAGATATTTAATGTGTTCTGCGACGTCTTTGTAAAAAGAGGCATAATCAACACCAAGCCCTTTCAAATATCTAAAGGTAATATTGGCTTGATGTACCATGTAGTCAACGCCATTCCCAGAAGTAAGCAACTTCTTCACCAATAAAGACTCAACTTTAAGAATTACTTTCTTCGATTCTTCATCAAGGCTCTGGGGTGAATGATTTGTCTTTGGGGGATGCATCAGTATTCTTGACATCTTTACATTTGACTTTGTCTCCTCTTCACAAGAGGGAACTTCCAAAGGCCTATCACTGGTTGACCTTAATGGAGATGGGGCAACTTCCTCTGGAGTATGCCTATCACTGGTTAACGCTAATGAAGTTGGGGCAACTGCCTCTGGAGTACTTGTCACTGAAATTTGCAATGGACTATCTCCGCTCGACCCTGATGGTGATGCTGGAGGTGGTGAAACTGCTGGAGGTAACAGCATGAACAATTTAAGTTAAAACTGAGGCTAGTTTATAAGATATATGGTTTCATCTCGCGCACTTTTATCATTTCATTAATATAGGAATTAAGAAGAAAAATACTGAATTACTTTACACAAAAGAAAAGAAAACTCAAATCAATTTAAAACCAAAAGAATGGGAAAAGGAGGCGGCTCACCATCTGATTGTTGTTTTCTAGGGCGACCTGGTCCACGTCGCGAAGGTTGTGAAGCTGGACTTTGTGTTGCTGCCATGGTTGGCACATCAACATCAACATGGAAAAGTTTAGCTTAGGAAGAAGTAAAGGAGAAATATATGCTCAACAGTTAATATAACTTATGAAGCAGGATGTTTTCAAGTTAAGAGTTTCTTGAAAACTAATTGAACCTTTAGTTACCAAAAGATGTAGGTTTTTAGTTTGTGAAGATGATGCTCCAAATTTAGAACTTCACTTTATGTTGCACCTTTTCGACTTTAGTTGGTTGCAAAAAGAACGTTAACTTAATAAAATCAGAAATGATTTAATTTTAAATTTTTTCTTACGCTTAATAAAATATGCGTGAGTCACACAAACATCTATGGATTATTTTATACCATAAATTTTAAAAAATTTTTTCTTAAATACCACGTCAAGTCAGAAAATACCATATAAAATGGATTAGAGGGAGAATTAAATTCCTTTTTTGACCTTTAATAATCTCAACTACACAAAAATATCTGAAAATTATTTTAGACTTAGTTGCGCACTCTTCACTTTTAGTGCCGCACCCGTGTTGAATTCTCCAAAAACCTGCTGAGACTTTTAAGGAGTCCGAATAACATAGATTTTAGACCATAAACTTCAAGAAAGTACTTAAATACTAAGCCCCACAAAGAAATAACAACACTAACACACCCAGAAATCCCATACACTACACACACATCTTACCTCTACTTAAAGAGGTACAGAAACTATTTCGAAAAAAGCTTTAATCATATCAAAATAATATTGAAATAGAAAATGATAATGAAGGAATCATGACAACTAAGTAATAAAAAAAGCAGGAATAGTAACAAATGAAAGTTAAAAAAACATTTAGTTCTATCTTACCATTTGAGGTTTCTTTCTTAGGGCGACCTCGACCACGGCCGGTCAGTCGTGGAGAAGGGCGAAAATGACTGGGAACAAAGAAATTTGGGGGAGCCCTTTTTCTTGAACTACATCTTCCAGGTACAATCTTGGCCAAAGGTATTGTAATCCCAGGTATGTTTTCATTTTCCTCTGACATTCTAAGGTGATTTTGGAACTTGCAGAAAGAAAAAGAAAAATGATAAACAGTGGTTGCAGAGAAGTAATAAAGAGTGGGAGAGAAAAGGACATGCAAAAAGGAATCAGCTTTTAGCTGTTTCTGTAACTGACAATTGCTCCTTTTTCTGTGTTTGAGTGAAGGAGGAGATAAAACTATTTTTCCAACTAAAACATACTACTCATTAATTTTTTATTTTTCAAAATTCAGAGTACATAAATTTTGGTTAATATTTTATTATATGAGAAAATTTATAATTTATCGTATTTTTCTATAATTTTTATATATATTTATCTAATTTAGCTTCAAAGTTGAATCAATTTGATTATCAAAAAACAAAAACTGACATGGGATGAAAGGTTTACGCATGTAACATTTTGAAAATTGCTAAGCTAAGATGCAAGTCATTATTCATATGTTTCAATGACTTTTAATTGTATATATATGTTAGAATCAATTTTTAAGCATTTGAAGTGTATTTGATGTGATGAAGTGTCATGAGAGAAATCAAATAGTAAGTCTTAAGTTTAAAACATTCACTAAATTTTCGAATGAGTTCAGATAAATGTCAACTTCAAACGAACATATTATCTCTCAGTATATAAAAAGATAGGTGATTAGTAACTTATCAAATTAAAGGTCTACGAATTTTCTTTCCAAAGTTACTAAATTTGGGTCAATCGAAGTTCGAAATAAAAAATTATGACTAATTTGAAATTATGCTTTTAGTTGTTCAGAATATATGTAAGACAGTAAGCGTCGAGTGAAAAAACATACAGGTGGTTAAATGCTATATATGTAAGACAATAGGCGTCGAGTGGTGGATTCAATCCCTTGGAGAGCTTCCTTCTTACGCCGCTCAATTTCCCTCTGCATTTCCCTAGCTGCCTCCATTTGTGTACCAAGAATTTCTATCTTAACTTGTGCAATCTTTTATATTTTTGTTCATCATCTTTCAAGCACATCTCGTCTTGTTCAATACAGCAACCTCTCGTTAGAGTCTGTGAATCGGCACCAAACCAGTTCAACGTGGAGAAAGCACGATTGGCTAAAGTAACCATGTCATCCACGCTAGTAGTCGTTCCAGAAATGAGATGAGACACCAGATAGACTTGATGACTTCATCACTGACCACTTTCTTCGATTTTCATGCATTTGGGAAGAATATCCATTTGCACTAGTAGATGTTCCTCCTCTTCATCACAAGGAATTAGCAGAGGCCTATCACTGGTTGACACAAATGGTGGCACATGAAGTGCAGAAACTAGCTCCGGAGCATTTTGTGCTTGTTGAAACTCGCGAAGGAGTATCTCCATTTGATCCTACTGGTGCCGCAGGAGGTGAGGGAACTGCTGGAGCTTTTGTTAGCGCTGTCACATTAACGTTATCAACAGTTTAGTTCAAGATATCAGAAGAAACAATGGAACAAGCGCGTGATCCTCTAGATGTTAAATCACAATTCGAGGACCAGCGTGCAACCTAATGCAACAACTTACAAGAAGGAAAACTTATCAACAAAAAGCTTCAATGTTGAAATATTTGTTCATTCTTGTAGTTAAGAATGCAACTAAAAGTCAAAATGACACAGAAACTCGGTTAGAAGTCTGATACAGGTAACTCATATTATGCAGGAATACAAGCGCACAAAAAACTTCAATGTCCGTTCCACTGACCTCAGCTCCGACAGCCAAAAAGAAACTACCTGACTCTTTCTGCACAGTTGCAACATAAACGTTTTATCACAATCCACAGCAACTCAGCAAGCCCAACCTTTTACTTTCCAACGAAGCTAAACAGATTCTACGCTTTCTGCATAACTGAGCTCATCTAGTGGTTTCTCACTCAACAGAGTAAGCCACTAAACCTTCAATGATTTAGCAGGACATACAACGCGATGTGAAAATGGCACCAAATTTAGGACTGCTATAAATTGTGCTCAGGAAAATTAAAGGTTCTATTATACGAAACTCCAACATATATAGAACACACAAGCAGCTTACTACATCGCCGTCCTAACAAATCCAATCACTGAAAGATCGACTACAGAACACTTTTGCTCAATCAACTAAGCTACAATCTTATACTAATTAGAAGAGAAGATTAGTTGATGTGCTCGCAAGGTGGACATAAAGCCTCTATTTAGAAGAGTAGCAAGGTGAATCAAGATTTGCAATATTGTGACCACTTAGTGGATAATGTTTGAAAACTACATTTTTCTGTGAGCGCGTACACTGCTAAGTGATTCTGATCTACTTGAACCAAAGTAAAGATAAAACGACATTGTTCACTACATTACAGAAACAAGAAACTCTTCCTCCGCTGGGACTTCTGTTTTATGCAAATAACATAATTTGATCCGAAGCAAATTCATTGAGTGAATTCCTGTTATCATTTTTCCAAGTTACTTCTATATAACACATTACACCTCAAACCATAATTTACAGCACAAATCAGATTGTACACTGTCACATCCCATTTCAACATATTTCACACACAAAAAACCAGATGCCAACAGAGCCTAAGAAAATGGAGTTTGTTTTTTGAATGCAGAAATACATGATATTACTTTACTAGAACCCCAAATGCCAAGAAACTACTATAATCTTGTAAAGATTGCATTTTTTGATGTTTCACTTTGAAAACAAGAATATGATGGCAACCCAGGTTGCCAATTTGTGTTACACAGCTAGCACAAAATGTTAAATACCCTAGTGAAAACACACCTAATCCGGTATTTTGAGTTTGCTACCTAAATTATCATGAAATATTTATCAAAACACACTCCAATTATAAGCTGTTTCCACTGATAGTTGAGGCGTGTTTCGATAAACATTTGGTGACAGTTCACGTCGAAAACTCGTGATGGTTCAGATATGAAACTCGAAAAAAAGGAGATAGAAGATGAACCACAAATCCTAGAGGCTTTTCTGTACCTCTTTTTCTTCTTGGTTCCCTTGGAAGTGTAGAAGATGAGCCAGCTGCTTGTAAGCCTGACCTTGTTGCCACCATCTTTTCATTCAATGGAGTTTGAATATTTTGTTCTGAAGAAATCAAAAACCAGAAAGAAGAAAAGGGCAAGCCCAGTGCACTAAAGCTCCCGCTATGCGCAGGGTCCGGAGAACGGCCCGACCACAAGGGTCTATTGTACGCAATCTTACCTTGCATCTCTGCCGAATGTTGTTTCCAAAGCTTGAACTCGTAACTTCCTGGTCACATGGCAGCAACTTTACCAGTTACCAGAAAGTAGTACAATTATTTATTCTCTGAAAATTGGGCCAAAGCTGTTGGCTGGATGCTGGAAAAAAGAGTCCTTTTTGCCCATCAAGGCAATAGTACTCATAGTTTTATGAGGATAAAAATAAATTTTCAGCACACATTTTGTGCCTTTTTGTACTATTTCAACAAAATTTGCATAAAAAGGGAAGTGAAAGGAATGGCAAGAAAAGCTCAAAAAAATGAGAATCAATTGAATTAAAAAAAATTGAAAGAAAAATGTATTTACATAGATTATCTATTTTGCACAAAAATAAAAGGAGACAAACTCTCAAAATGTGATCTTTTACGAGCTACTCGTCTATATGTTTTCCTATTTTTCCATAACAACTGTTCAATATTACTAGTACTTCTTGATATATCAGCAGTAACATCTACTCTCTCCCATTTTGTTTTTCTTGATTTCCTTGTTGATTCTCTGTGTCGCGGAGAAGGCGTTTGAGGTACCTCGTGTTTGCCACTGACGACCCTGCAGTCCAAAAGAGCAGTCAGAAACTTATATCGCGACAAATCTCAGCATTAGTATGAGTGCGTTGACCATATAAGAATGGTTCATCTTGATGACCAATACTTTTTATGCTCATGGCAATAGTTGTAGTTGGATGCATGCTTGACTTGACCTTATCAAAATTTAAATTCTAGATCTGTCTCTAGAAGCGTCTTTTTCTTTAGTTTTCAAGAACACCAATGGGTTATTTTCTTCAAGGAATTACTAATTCAGGTAAAGCGAAAAGGAGAGAATGCTCACTTTTCTTCGCCGTTTGTTGACATTGATGCAAAATCCTCTCCTTCCATGCAACAACATGCAGGGCAGATGTAGATTTTTGGCAGTGATGATAACTTGATGCAATCAAAATGATACCATTCATCACATTTATCACAAGCTATCATCGGTCTTTGATCATAAGGTCTCCGACAAATGCAATAAAGCATACTCCGATCCCTTAGTAACTGCATTTTCCAAAAACATGTCCTAATTAGATGTGTGACACGACTATGATTAACTTTCATATCGAACAAAAGTGGTTTTCTAAACATTTTACCTTAAGCTCCTTTTCGCATGAAACGGGTAAATTTTCACCCTCCGTGATGAGCTCAAAGACCTTATCCAATCCAAGTGCACCACCATCTGTTGACACCTGTTACAAGGAAGATGGTTAAGGTTGATGTCATATATCAAGAACATAACCGCTGAGATGCACTACATGTACACTTTTTACCTTCTTTGCTATATCAACCCACTGCAACCCAATGTTCTTCACTTCAGTCAGGCTCTGTCTAAGATAATCTTCTAAAGGAATGCCGACAGCTAGGCCCTGAAGTAGTATTGAACAATCAACATATTAGGCTCTAATAAATAAGGTCGCAACCGATTTCCCATCAAACCTCGCACCAATGATAAGCCGAAAAATATCAAGAAATGATCTAACAAGGTCAGTATGCTTTTATCATAGCCAAAAGGGCAACAAATGTGTTCTATTAAGGTCAGCATATTCATGAACTACATTCCTGATTCACAAAAAGAGCCATATGCGAATGAGTTCAATAATGGTTAACAAGCTGCCGAGAGTAGAGACCACTTATTTCAACAGTGAGCCTGATAAGAAAACTCAAAACAGACGAGGCTTTTGAAGTGTCGTAATTACATTCTTAAGCTCATTCAGAAATCAGTTAACTGACTACTGAAACTTTATCAGGACCATTAGTGCCTCTGGATCTGAAGATTGAGTTTACACCCACGTATCCCTGATTTTAGTACAATCTACCAAATACCAAATACCAAATATTGCCCCTAAATCTTCTCAGCAATACCCAATGACCCCAAAGGAGTGGAACATAGAGGCATACAATGCAAAATAATGTGGTGAGAGCTCTTTAAGGCGAGATATGCACATGAAGGAGGGGTCAGATTACTCAATCAGCAATTAGAACACCAGTGTGCAACAAGCTAAACCAGATCACGGTAGAGGCAGAAAGCACCACAGCATGATAGAACTGGAGTAATAGGAAGAATGCAACCAGTTTTTGCTGTAAAGCAACTACATGTATATCAGATGAAGAATCAAGATCAGCAATTGGACAAAGGTCAAGAGGCAACTCAAGAAATGGAATTAGCAGATTAAAATTGGAGACAAGGGCTAAAATTAGGTGATGTGGCTTAAGGAGATTGTAAAGCACATGGAATTTACAGATAGGAAATTGACCGCTACTTCCTCAAGAGGAAAAGGTGTTGGGGTAGTCTGTGATGCTTGAGTTGTGGGGTTTGCTATAATACTTTAATCTGTACAGGTGTAATAACTTGATGCTTCCTCCAGTAACTATTTTATTGAACAGAAAAGAATGACAATAGGACTTTCAACCAAGTGAAATATAAACTCAGGAGTTAAATAAAGATTGCTGGAGTAGCACAAATAAAGATTGCTGGCGTAGCACAAATATCTAATGGGAATCCTAAAACTGCAAAATGCGATTAAAAGCATAGGAAAATCGCCCATCATCATAAGAAAATTGGCATCAAATTATATTTAATTCCCATTTCTTGATATCCCACAACTATGTCACAAGAATTTGGAAATGAGTATGCAAAGTGGATGTGGATCCATATCTAGTACAATCAAATAATTTGCAGGTTTCTAGTTTACTTTGAAGGATTATTGCAGCACATTCGAACATTCTTTTCCTGTATGACGAGGCAAATGAAAGGTCGAGCGGCCCCTAGTTCTCCATTTTTGCTTTGAAGAGACCAAAAAAAGAATTGAATATTGTTATATGTGCTATAACCTATCTGGAAAGTACGCTGGAGCAGGAGCACCCCAAGAGAAATAAATAGAAAATCAATATACAAATACATACCTCTTTTAAATGCCGTTGAAGCACTTGAATTGAGGGTTTCTGTGAACCATCTAATAATCTCTGAGCGCTGATTTTCCAAGAAGTTCTTGCTAATGCCAACTCAAGTTTGCTATTTGCCTCAGAATCATATGCACCAACCACATGTACAGCCTATGCAGTCAACGGAAAGTGAAAGTAAGTTTCAAGCAGCGAGTTTATGGCTAATACTCTGACACGCTCGCACAAAAAATGTCATAATAAATTGACTCCCAAATCAAGTTAAATGCCCAAAAGAATGAAGGCAAAAGATAGAAAACCATATGCTCACAACAATGAAGACACCACCAACGAAACACAAACAGGAGAAAGCATTAACATATCAGTGACTCAAAACAGGTCACTACACTAATATTGCTATTGAAACTGAATGCTGAACAGACATTTGGTACCTTCAAAGCAACACAGAATTTTTTAGCAATAATGCTAAGGTCTTTATCTGGATAAGCCAAAACAAACTTGACAATCTCTTCTATGCGAGCTTTGAAATCGAGAGCTTTTTGGACAATTTGATGAAGTACAGCTCTTTCCTGAATCCTGCCAGGAGAATGTCAATGGTTAAGGGAATTAGGGAAACACTTAAAAGAAAGTGAGGAGTCATGTAGACACATAATTTGTAAGAGCAAGGTTATATACAATAGCAGCACAACAAAGTTCAAAGAAGCAAAAAAGGAACTCTACCCCTCCACAACAGAACAAAAAGATGGAAGGTGGTTCATTTTTTTCGGGAGAGGAGTGGACAGAGAAGGAAGCTAACATAAGCCATTAATTGCAAATTAGGTGATTCAAGCGCTTTAGAGTAAGCATAGTCTTTCTCTTGGAAACCTTTTGAAGGAGTTGGAATCTAGTGTTACTTTCACAGATGGAATATACTAAATACACACTTCTTTTAGAAAAGTAAGTGCAGTCACAAAACAAACACCAATTTACAGAGAGTCCTAAGATGTGACCCTTCTAATTCACCGAGAGTCCTAACTCCTAAGGTGTGCCTCTTCCCAATCTTAAAGGGACCCCATGAGATCTACACCAATGCTTCAGATCCATTTACATATTACACAAACATCAAGCAAACTCCACCATATATCCAGATCATTAGCAAAGCTTATTGATAATGTCTCCACTGCAGAAATTCCATTAATCCATTCAGATTTAATTGGATATTCTGGTAGACACTTGAAAATATCAGCACATCACTCAGACCTCCTTTCACCTACCTTACAACTTAGTCGAAATAGTACAGGAGGAAACAAATTAAAAATCACACAACGCATTTGTTTAATCTCAAATGGTAATTATTCTCGTTTTCCAGAATTTCTATCATATAATTCTAAAAACAGAGTTACAAACTACTAATACAAGGATGGATACCAAAAGCTGCCTAGACAACATCCACTCACTGCCAAAAGCTGCCTAACATAACATCCACTTACTGCCAGAACTCCACATTGTCCCAATGAAAATTGGAAGTCAAAGAAACACGATAAATAGAACAATTGGTACCCTAGCATCCTACTCAGTTTGTAAAAGCAGTCTGCAGTCTTCTAAGCACAGAATTTCAATTGAAACAGGCTATTAATCATTACCATAAACATAGATCTTCAGCATCTGATAAGAGCTCAACGAGCTTGTGCAACTTGAGACTCTTCCTTCCAATATTCTGCAATAAGCATAACAAGAAATCACATATTATTACAAACTGTAAGTGCAAGCTCATTCAAGGAGCTACCGGGTCAACCGGTCAAGCATACCAGAGGATCACTTCCATTTCTTGATATTTTTCCACTGTTCATAAAATGACAATAAGGACAAATAAAAACTTTTGAGTCATTGGCATCTCCTGGTGACCATCCAATGCACTGCAAGTGGAAACTGTATAAAAGCATAACATTTTTTGTAAGTGATAATGAAAACAATCTTCAGATGAAAAATAATGACTAAACAGTTTTTCAACATCAAAATAGTCCAATTTTCCCTTGGTTGAAGGAAATTAATATCCCGTTTGGTCAAGTTTCTTGGAGTCTAATAAAAGCACTTTTTTAAGATTAGAGGTGCCTGGCCAAGAAGTAAAACCCTCTTCCCCTTTTTCCTTATTGTTCCTATCGTTTCTCCTCCTCCTTCTAGAGTGGAATTTAAAAATACCTAAAAATAAAAAATAAAAACTGGTGATGTTGTATCCTCAGCATTAAGGATATGTCAGAGTCCTTCAAAAGAGAAACAAAAAAAAAAATTGAGGGACAAAAAACTTCCAGAGAGTCTAAAAGGTCTATAAGCTCTAATTCCTCTATATATGTTTCTTTACACCAAAAAGAGAAAGATACAGATACAGATACAATTTCATTTAAATCTATGAATAGAATTGGATTTATCTTTAAAACATCTGCTATTTCTCTCTCCACACAATCCACAAAATGCAATGTGGAATGATTTGAACTTGAATTTATGTTTAGTGGTGTATTTTGATATATTTAAATCATGTGCAAAAAATAAATCACTATACAAGATATTAATGCTTTCCTATAACTACGTTTATATTGGTAAAAAGTTTAAGTATACAATTTTAGTAGTGATGTTAATTTTAATTAAATAAACATAAAAAGGCACCTCTGATAATCTTTTTTTGGTAATTTGACACTCAAGCTCTTTTACGGCTTGACCAAACAAAATATGTTTATCAAGTTCGGGGAAAACACTTCGCAAATGAATTGACCATACACAAACTATTTGTACTCTCCACAAGTACTTATGTGAAAAGCTATTTTGATAAAAGTACTTCTGAAAATAAGATGTCTCTGGAAGCTTGACCATATACACTATTATATCACCCTCTGGATAACTGGCAATAACAAATAATCATTCAAAATCCCCTCCCCCAAACATCTATCTCAAACCTTTTCAAGAAACACAAAAGTAGTAAGTTAATTAGCCAGATAAAAGTATTGTACCAGTCATTGCAAGTGGAACACGTCAAAAGCTTCTGGTTCACACCATCCCTTGAGCAGAATATACACAACGCCCTTGCATTGATCTGATTAGATTTCTCACAAATGTTGATTGATCTCTCAAGTGCGTTTTCAGTCTGCAGAATTCCATTCAATTGCATCACACATCTACCCCATCATAGCTATGTAACCAGGTCAAGAAAGTCCAATGGGAACAAAATAAAAGGAGAAAACAACTTTAAACCTGTAAAAGAGCAGTAAGCAGGTGAGCATCTTTAACTGAAGGGTGTAAGACCTCCTCACACCGGCGCTTCCACTCCTCTGTCTTATGAACCTCAGAGAAAACCATGTCAAGTTCTGAGCAATTGAAGGCATCGGTATTCCCTTTTTCCTGAACATGTTCCAATCACCCGACATTAAGTACCCATGAAGTCAATGAATATCACACAATACCAACATAAGGTACGAGAAAATGTGTTTGCAGCTTCAAAGTATAAGAATTGTGAAATTGGCTTGATATTAATTACTTAGAGAGGTTGAGAGTATTTTTTGGATCAGTTCAATGGATAAAAGTTCACAATTGCGGACAACAAGTCAGTTGATAACCAATGAGTCACATCCAGGGGAATTTTCTCATCATCAGTTCTCAATAAGTTTCTCCATTAGTATGCCAAAGTTACCAATCTATAGAAAAGTTACTGAGAACAGAGAAGAAACATTTAAACTACTTTTCAAACTTCCAGCATAATAAAAACTCATTAATTGGAAATCCAAAGCACACCCCAAAAAGAAAATTTCCAGAAATATAAAAATTATCACTTGTAGGAGGGAAAAGGAACTTAGTTGGCGTTTGGATTGGCTTATTTTACATAGCTTTTGGCTTTTAAGCTCTTTTTCATTTTTGGGGGTGTTTGAGAAAGACAAAGTGTTTCTAAGCACTTTCTTTTGGGCTAAAAAAAGTAGAAAATAAGCTAAAAACCAAAAGTTGGGTATTCCCTACTTATGGCTTTTAGCTTTTAGCTAATAACCCACTTTAAAAAAAGCCAATCTGAACACCCCCATACTCTTAACATAAACCAAAATTTTAATGTTGACCTTGAGAAGAAAGAAAGAAAATACAGCACATAAAGATATGTTACCTTAAGCTGCAGCAACAGATCCCATGATCGATCCCTAAAGTTGAGGACAAAAAATGAATGCACCTGATCCAGCCATGAGCTGCAAAGACTAAAATTGTAAGTGATAAAATCATAAAACTAATAACAACATACCCTGTAATCCCACAGGTATCCCTACCGCATGGAGATAAAGAGATTGTTTCCAAAAAATCCTCAACTCAAATAATGCATATCAAAGAAGTATGAAAAGGAACATACTGAAGTAAAAAGGAATAGAGAAACCAATATATAGACTTCAGGAAAAAGGAAAGCAACAACAGCAACATAACGCGGTAAACAAAGCTAAAATCATAGAACTAATTAAGAAAAAAAGCTTGGCAAAAAGTAAACAGGATGAAAAACATAGATGCGGCGGTGCATCTGCCAGGGGTTTTCTGATGTCAATATGCAAAATAATTTCCCATCTAGACATAGTTTCATCTGCTATAGCCATTCCCTTATTACTTTGGAACACTGTACGCGATTATCTTCTGAGTCATCTTTTTATTCACTTGTCATTGCCTTTCTGATGACTTTTTCCTATAGTTTCTTTTACCAGGCAAGTAGAAAGGGTATGTACAGGGATGATGGTGCAGTAGGTTTATGCCAAATTCTAGCAACAAAATAGTCCTAACTTTTTATAAATGCCAACTAGAATCCTAACCCAACCTTTCAGTAGAAGCAAGAGACTAAATGAGATAATAGTTATTATTTTTTTATTATATTTATAATTCTAAAATAAAAATAACAACTATTACTTCAAAAAGTTGTGAAAATTGTGGGAAGCATGTAGAAAGTAGCATGGAACTAAACAGCCTCTCAGATATTGATAGTTTCTCAAAATTGATACTTTCATGCATTCACCAGAGGAATCCAAGAAAAGAAACTGAAGAAGCACAAGATATTTTCCTATAGTATGAGATATCAGACCTATAGTATGAGATATTATTTCTAAACAACATGGAGTAAATTTAGGTCTCTCCAATTCCACACTTGATAGTAGAGTGAAGAAGCTATTTTTGGACATCATGAAGATGACAAGCAAATACACCACCCCACACACATGAAATCTGTATCGGTGGGAAACTTACTTGTGTTTCTTAATAGCCTGCTGAAGCTGACTAACCATTGCAGGAGATGAGACACAAATGTTCTGCAGCACAAAGGTTTACAGATAAGTAGAATATAAGAGTTTACAGATAAGTAGAATATAAGTTCAAGCAGTAGTAACACCAAAATACCTAACACAAACGAGGAGGCAATAATTCCTCACAAAGGCTCTAGAAAATGGATAAAGAAGTACCTGATACTCTCTGAGAACTTCTTCAGCATCATTTAAGTTGGATCTTCCAGCAGTAGATTGAATGGAAACTTCCAAAGCTCTATTAAGCCAATTCACCCAATCAATTAAGGCAATACACAAACTGCAAGTTGTATACATGATAGGAAGGTGGCTCGCAATCTCCAAATTCATCTTGACTTCCTACAGCAATGTTAATAAATAAACTTAAGTATGTGCACTATATTTTATGAGGGACAGATGAACAATAAGAAAATGTCTTAACCAGGTGCATCACAAAAGCAACAAATCCATAACACGGGGATACGACAAACTATGGAATTCAACAAATCTATTACACAGGGATAAGACAAACTATGGAATTAAAAGGCGTACCAGTGGAGAGACAGAGCCAAGAGTTCTTTTAATCATAAAGAAAAAAAGCCTGATGTGCCAAATTAGGGGCTAAAGAATAAAAACCAACTGATAACCCACAAAACATGAAAAAAGGGTCCTAAGATCTTAACAACATAGTAGTTGACAAGCATATGAAGGAAGGAAAAATAGGAGAAGGGTTTAAGGTGTCATGCGTGGTCAGACTAGTGATATTGTCGAATGAGGTGTTGCTTCGGTAAGTGGCCTACCATCTTCACGTCAGCAACATAGCTGACTGTTTACAACTTAAAATTTTTCCAACATAACAAAAAGGATAAGGGATGAACAAGGAATGGTGCTCCAACTATACCACCACCTACAATTTTCAAACTTAGGTAGATTTACATGAACCGAAGAGATATACATTTAACTTTGCAAAGTGGCTAAAAGAAAATTGTGCTCCAAATAACTATCAATTTTCTAAATTCACACTGTTGACTTTTAAAATCCACGGTGATGACAGGCAGAATACGGGACCAGGAACAAAAATTTAGGCTCTGGATACCAAAAGAAGCCAAACAAAACTAGTAAAATCATATCTAGCTATCCCAATATTAAGAGTGCATCCACAGTCATAACAAGAACCAAAACCACAATTCAATGTACAGATCTATCTGCCTTTATGTTGAACAGAAATCTTATGAGACAATTAATTACCTCAAGTGTTGGAATTGCAGTAGCAAAAGATAGAGCCCTAAAGCACCAACGAAGAGTAGAACAAGCGTCTTGAAGTTTTGGAACCATATCAAACTTGAAACCAAGACCTTGACCTGCTGTTAGAATGGAGTCTATGGCTTGAATTTGTTTTTCAATTTTACCAAGGTTGCTCAATATTTCATCTATATTTTCGACATTCAACAGCCACTGTGTATCATGCAACACAGAGCAGGCATCCGTCTCCCACCTGATACAAGTATCAAGCAATGTCTGAATCATCAGCTGTTCTCTCAGGGATAGCTTCAGAAGCTTAGATTCTGATACCAATATCTGCAGAAATCACAACAAAGGATGTAAGAGCTTGTCTATATTTCACAAAGGCAGAGTTTGCAAGTGATTAACCTTCAAAGTCTCAACTTCAAGAGAAGGACTTGAGCCAAGTGCTGTAGATTCACATGATAGAAAGGGCTGTGACCTAGATAGCCAAGACTTAGCCATTGATACCGCATCCTTCACTTCATCAAGAGAAGGAAGTATCACAAATATCTCCTCTGATGCCCTAATTGTTTTGCAAAAACATAAATATTAGACGGGAAGTAGAACAAATACACACACGTACACAAGAAATATGAAGCAATAACTAAATCAGGGAAGGAGGCAACACCTTATAAAATCCTCAAATTCAGATATTTCTTCCTTATTTTCAAGGATGCACTTCGCTCTTTCCTCTAAAGATACTGCAATTGCTTTTACCTCATAAACATCAGCAAACAACTTCTCTTTCTCAATCTGCAATCTGGTGATATATTCATATATCAAATGAGATGAAAAATAGTTTTTCCAAAACAATCATTATTAGTAAAGCGAAAATTGTAATACTACATGCAAGCCTCCATCAACAGCTGTTCAATATAATCCATGGACATTTTGCAGCGAAGTGCCTGTATGAAAGAAGAATTTCAGAAAATTCAGATAGAGGAAGGAACTAGAGATTTATGAGACCAAATATCGCAATGATTGAAAGAACTGAGACTTAGTTTAGGTAAGCATAAATGATGAGGTGTCAAAGCAGTTATGAACCATAAATAGAATCAAATAGCCAAGATAGACAAAGTGAAAAGGGGAATAGGACATGATAAGAACACGGAAAAAGGAGCTCAACAATCCACAGAAAGTGATAGGAAAAGAATGACTACTCTAGTTACCTTCAGAGCTTTTACCCTACAACGAGCCTTCTTTAGCTCAATATCCACACAAGGCAGCTCCTCAACTATGTCAAAAGCATGAGAAATATCAGATGTTTGCATTCGATCACAACTACTACACAAAAGATCGACTGAGGTTTCCAAACCTTCAACTCTAAGCAATGATGCATCCTTTTGAATGCAAGTTAATTCATGAACTACAGTTTCTTGATCCTCCCTTTCGCTGATGCCTGATAGAATGTTGTTAGCACGCGCTATCCAAGACACAGCATCTTTATGATATCGTCTCAGAAGTTCAAGCTCTGGGATGTTAACCGCAAAACTATCCCATTTGTTGAGAAGTGATTCAAGTTCCTGTACGACATAAAATGTTGCATTTATGTAATGTTCTACCTCGATCAACACTATCAAATTTTGACAAGGTAGGAACAAACCTTGACACTGAGAGAACCTTTTAACATCTCACAGCACTGAGATTGACAACATTCAACTTGTCTAATTAAATCTAGGAGCATTTCACCTTCTGGAAGTTGCACTTGAAGGCTTAAATTCTGGAAAAATAGAAACAGAATAATCATACAACAAATAATCCCAAAACAGAAGACAGCATCACAGAAAGCAAAGATAAACAGATTACCTCCTTCTCTAGCTTGTAGAGAATATCTGCCTCAACTCTAGCAGAAGTCTCAGACACACATTTCCTTACTCTTTCAGCCCAAGCCTGAAAAGGCTCAATATGTGAGATTATAAAGCAGAACCCGCATTCTATTTCTGACTATTGCGGCAGCATATGACAAGTCACAGCAAGCGAATAGTCACATCATACAGAGCTACCCTTCGAATTAATTTACAATCCTAACAGCATGAAGACAAACTTGATAGACATTTGAAACAGCAAAAAGTAATTCAGATATAAGTTGCCATACATCCCAAGCATCACCCGTGAATGTTGTCACTTCCAGTTGCATATGTAAATACAGCACATTTCATGGGTTTTAGAGGTAATTCCACATTTGAATTTAAAGTGTGTCCTTAAATACAATTCAATTGTGCTTAAAGTGAATCTATGCTGAAACTATGCCAAAAGGATATTTCACTTTTAATTTCTTTTGATAGGAAAGAGAATTCCTTTTTTCTTTTATAGACATTTTAAGAAAAATCTTGTGAAGATTTAACTATCTGTATTCTAACATGCACTACTGGAAAATGGAGACCATCTCCAAAGCTAATTGCTCCTATGTGGATTATACACTGAATCAGGACATCACTCATCTATTTTTTACGAGGCTGAATCAAGTCATCAGATATTCTCATATCGTCCAGTAAGTCTGTACGGGAGTCTACTCTCGGGAAGGAAAAAAACTACAGTATCGTAACAGCTACCAATGGAAAGGAAGTGTTGGTCTGGTTTACAAAGGTGAAGTGGAAACTTTTAGATATTGAATCCTCAGACTAACCATCGATTGATTGCTAATTGTATGTAGATGGAGAAGACCTGTATGATCTTTCTATAATACAAATTCAAACTAAATGATTAGATCAAATTCATCATCTTTTGCGCATATCATCTTTGAAGGAGGCGAATATAAAAAGAAAAAAGAAAACCCTAAAAGCTACACTGACCTACCCCAAGTGGGGTTTCTTCTAATTGCTTTTACAATTTGGATAAGTGAACGAGTCTTTGCGGGAAAGAAATGTTTTGCTGATTCTTTTTTTAAATAAAGGTAACCAATTGAATAGAATCATAGTTTAGCACGTAAGACAATGCTAAGTTAAGAACTTTACAAACCATACTTAAAGCAGAAGACAAAAACCCTATTCAAAAAACTGAGTATACATAGCCAATAAAATCTTTTAAGTCTCCTATATCGCCCCACATATTCTGTTTACACCCAAAAAAAGAACAAAATGAGACAATTCAACCTAATTTTCTGGATAGACTGCTAGTATTTTCAAACCCATCTTCAGGTATCTGCTGGTTCTTATATCAACATAAAAAAAAAATTCTCAAACTTGTATCTTTTGTTTTTATTTTTAAAATTTATCCATATTATTAAATCTCATCTTTCTAATTGGGACTTAACTTCTATTATCTCATTCACAGTAAAAGCCAGCATGACCAATGAGAAAACCTTTAACAAGTCTGTACATGCACTGAAACGCTATAACTTCCAGTTCTTTGATGGCAAAACTACTATTTGAAAGAATGATCATTAAAAGTAAAACTATTTGTACTGACGAGCATTAACACCTTTTTCACCTCATAAGATCTTATACCTTCGGCGGTAACTTCCAATATTTGCACAAAGAACAACAAAGACCAGAAATCAAAGGAAAAGACGCAACTGAAAGTGCTGGCAGGAATCTGAGGGAAAGTAACAATTGACCAGTTGGAACACAAAGGACGAATCTTTTTCAACATTCAATTGCATTTACAGTGAGACAAAAGGCTACTTCATGATATTTGAACATACCCCAACAAAAACAACCAGAATCTTTTCCTTTAACCAATTATCTTCTATTTTATGAATTATTATTTCTCTAAGGAAAAGATTTTGGTTCACACAAAAAAGGGTTATCTTCTTTTTTCCTCTCCTCTACCAATCTTCTTTAATTTGACTCAAAAGTTTTTTTTTCTCTAGGAGAAAAGGAGGAGGCATTACATGTGCAAATGTTAATATAACATAAAAATTGGCAACATCAGCCTTGTAACCCTTATCTACAATATATAAGACATTAACTTACAAAAATAAGAATCTTCAAAGAAAAGAACTTACAAAATAAGAAGGTATACCTTAACTGAAGACAGCTTGCTCAACAATTTCTCACTTCCTTTAATGTAGATGGGGCAATCTACAGTCTTGGCATGTAAGGTTTCCAAATCAGATACCTGAAAAGGCAATGAAGCAATAATTAACAAACATAAGAGAACGGAATAAGCACCACTTCCAAACCCCAAATCAGCATCGAATATGTCCTTTAGATTACGCTAGAAACCTCAAAGGAAAGAAGAAACATTTCCAAACAATCCAAAAATGTAAAAAGTATGAAATGACCAGATGCCAAAGGCATATAAAAGATTCAAAAAGAAGGAACTTTTTTTTTATTATTTTATTTTGGGCATGAGAGGGCAAATAAAACTATATTAGCCACAAATGTCATAACAAAAGCCTGAAATTATACCCTAAGCTGAACTACAATTCTCAAAGAACAGCATTAACTCCTGCCAATATTCTGTTTGCTAATGCAGCACAGCAGCACCAACAAAAAATACTAGGGATACAAAGAATATCAAACCACACTGTACTTAGAAAACTATCAACAAGGTGAATGTACTCGCTTACAAGAATATTTGAGCATGATGAAAGAACAGAATCAATCTCCAGAGTCAGCTGGCTCGCTTCTTTCTGGAAATCCTGTACACAGCATGATCATCAGACCCAGTGCAGAACTAATTGCAAACAAAGGGATGTAAAAATCAGAAACAAAATGCATGTCACCTTCAATATGAGATGTGCAGGTTCATTACAGGGTATGGGGTTTAAATTGAGCAAATTGTCAACAACTTCCATTTGCACCTTCACAACATCACTATTGTGATCAGACACCCAAGATTGTACTTTAGAGAGAGAGTCCCTGACATTTTGAGCCCAACTCTGAGCATCAATTAACCTCTTCACCAAATCTCTTACCTAAACCCAATTTGCATATAGACATTTAGTTGATGCAGTTGTAAAATCTAAGGACTAAATAAGTTCAAGAAAATGAAATGGCTGAAATCTCACTGGATCCATTTCATGACCAGCCCACATAAACTGCTCGGCTTCCTTTATTGCACGACGATAAGCATCTGAAGAATAAGGATTTTGGAAAAGCTTACTGAACTTTACCAGCCATTCTTCAGCAAGTTGCATGTGAGTGACACAGCCACCTTTTATCTACATTTGGCCATTGATTGGAGCCAATAACAGTTAGAAGCTATCACTTCATAAGTTTGCGCAAGCCAAATATTAACGAGAACTATTTCTTATCTTAAGACTATATAAAACACTATATCACGAATATGGAAGAAACAGAGTGCAGATGTCACATCTCAATATCAAGTGACTCAGAAGATATGAACAGCTTA
Organism: Solanum virginianum; assembly: GCA_000787875.1. Lineage (NCBI taxonomy): Eukaryota > Viridiplantae > Streptophyta > Magnoliopsida > Solanales > Solanaceae > Solanum > Solanum virginianum. Next base: position 69,979 of record DF357530.1, read on the forward strand.
CTGAGGTATCAGCCTGTCAAAGTCCAGAAACTTCCAAACAGAGCAGAAAAGGTTCAAGAAGGATATGTCCCAAGACCACTAGTATCACAGATCATTAAGCTTCTCGACCACTAGTATCATTAGGATAGTTATGCTTCTTGACAGACAATTCAGAAGATAGCGTGTGCAATAGCGAGAAAATTAGAAAGGGGAAAAGAAAAGTGAAAGAAAGAAATATAAGAAAATTCTTACTAGTCTTTGACACAGTTATAAACTCACCAAAGAGTATTAGGTGAACAAATGATGAAGGAAAATTAGTAGTATTAACATTTCAGATATATAAGATCAACCGCCATGAGGTAACATATAAGATCAGAGCACAATTGATTAAACACAGGTATAGTCATTAAGCATATTCCTCCATCCTAGTAAATATCGATATCAAGAAATATATTTGTGTTCTACTTCCTATAAGTAATGCAAGCAACAGAAAGCAAGAACCTTTGTTTCACCAACCAAACCTCTTTTGGACTAAAAACTGATTACTACAGATCTGCTAAAAACTTAGGTATAGATATCTCTGCAGCTTGAGTGGTTGGATGGGAATATACAGGTACTTAGAAAAGCTAGCAACAAAATGTAGAACACTCTGAAGAACCCAAGAGAGGGTCCAAAGGCAAGTTTTGATGTTCACTATGCCAAGAAAAAAAGGAATCAAATGGAATAAGTAAAACAAGACAATTGACCAAAAAATGTTCCATATTGAATGAAAGTGATGGTCAGAACCTTTTTTGACAAAGCAGGTGGATCGTTGGACGACAGAAGTTGCCCTCTAATATCTTTTGCAGCCTCTTCATGATTACTCTTATCAGTAATAAGCACCATATCATTCAATTCAGCGAGGGTATGACGAAAAAGGAGTTTACGCTTTTGTGGCTTACATTCGCACAGATGTTCCCAGTGCTGCAAGGAAAACTCAGAGTAAGTCAAGAGAGCATAATCAAGCACCAAAATTAATGACAAGACGACTACTAAATAAGGCATGTGTGTCCACAATTACACTCAATATCGATTGCAATACAAAAGCAGTGTAACCACTAAATAACCCCCCCCCTACACACGCACGCACACACACAACAACAAAAACCCACCCCAAAAGCAAAAAGAACTACGTAATTCATTTTAGGCTCTGAAATCGATAAATTAAAGCTGCATAATGATTTGAAAATCGTTATATCTTACAGCACAATCCCGAGAATGTCAAACACTAGAATATGTTACAAAGAAAGATGATTTTATTCATCTACGAGGAAAACAATGTATTTTTCGCACATATAAACATGCTTACCTCAAGACAAACAAAAGATGCTGGTGCACAGCTGCACGCCACAGCAGAAAGATACAAATATTGCTGGCATATGATGCATGTAGGATCCTTCAACAAGATCAGGTCAAATATGTGAAAAACCGCTTCAGAACAAATTCAAAGTAAAGAAAATTAAGAAGCAACATCAAAATAAAGTACCTCTTCCGTGCCCACATATTCAGGCTTCACACGAGGCGGCATGGGAGAAGATTTGACAATGCCATTTTTCCAAAGCCGCTCTCTCCAAGACTTTTCTTTAGAATAGACCCTGACCAATTCTGTTTTTAAGTAAGGTGCTGCCTTGCTGTCATATTCACTCTGCAAGTTGATGAGAATTGTTAAATTAGCATGATTAAAATTTAAAGATCCATAGAAGCATGGAAAAGTTATCTACGATTACAAAGCAAAGAAAATAATGAAATCAAGAGTTCATCCCAAAAAAAAAAAAAACATAGCATAATTTCAGTAAAAAACTTGGAAAATATTGTAAGCAACGGAAGCAGTCACAGCTATGTCACAAAATTTTGTGCACCATCCATTGGTGTGTGGAATTAAAGTACCAAAGGAGAGTCCCCACCCATTTGGAAATGATTAACTAATAACATATTTTTTAATAATTGTAGTGTCTGGGCAATTTACTTGCACCTCGACAATTCAACGGGATACCAACTACCTCCCACCAACACATGTACCAGTTAACTCTGCCCCCCAACGCTTACGCCAATGGGAAGAAATCACAATAGAACAAAAGAGACAATATGAAAACATGATAGCTAGATTTAAAAGAACCACATAAAACATGCAAAAGAAAAGCCTTCTACATCTGTGGGCAAAAGACGAATGAGTTTAGCATTGTCCACAGCATACCATGGATTTGAGTGGAGTTCCAAGAGAAGGGGTCACCTATTATATTTCTCCTAATTGGAACCTCCAACATTTGAATGGCAAAGGGAACAAGGATACAAACCCGGGCTACTGCACAAAGCAGTTCTTCATGAGACAAAACCGCAGCTTTGTGATAAAGTTGGTAAAGCTCTGCTCCAAAACCGCCATGAGGTAACCAGTCGGCAGGGGCAAAATTGACAGCCTCAGCACAATTTAAGCCTGCAATTTCAAGATACAGGTAAGACTACAGGAGAGAGCTGTATCATGCATAAGTAAGCATTTGAAGAAGAAAGAACTCTTCAAATTTCTTTCCAAATTTGAGATAAACTAGCAAAAAATCTGGGCTCACCGCAGTTGAAGCCTCCATGATAAGATCTGGGAAAGGTAATAATGAAATCCCCAGGTTCCTGCAACAAGTAAACAAGCAAATACAGGCCACATAAATGGAATATGCAAAACCAGAAAAGCTTTCAGTTATTCCTGGAATGAAAGTCAAGAAGGGCATCGTAGGTACTGTTTGGGGGATTGTTCAAGTTCTTGCTTGCTATTAAAGCCTGATCATAATATCTCTCTATAATTGATTGAAGATCTGTGGTCATTTGATTGCGAGCAACATCAGAGAAAAAAATTTAAAAATCCTAAAAAGTTATCCTAAGATAAGTTATTACACAATGTATATGAGATAAACTTCTTTTTTTTTTTTAAACTAGTAATTTGTATTCCTCAGTGTTAAGGGGTATGCTGGCCACCTCCAAAAAGTAGTAACAGAGAAGGAAGAAAAAAAATAGAAGTACTTACAAAGAACCTATGAAATCCACTGATTGGAATTCCTCTTCTATATTTTGTTCCGTACACCAAAAACCTAAAGAAGTAATTACTTTTCAATTAATCTTTTGTACTGAGCATTCTTTTCCTTTAAATATCCTCTGATTCCTTTTGTTTCAAATATTCCACCAGATACAAGCAGGTATCGTTCTCCTCCACTTCTATTGACTCTTGCCGTTTCCCCTTCTGATCCAACTCCTCAGGAACTCTATTGTGTGTTCTGGCATACACCAGTTTTGGCTAGCTAATCGAAGACTAAAGCCCATACTTGTGTTGTTACTTTGCAAAGCAAAAACAAGTGTTTGTTGGTTTCCAGTGCCTCTTTGCATAGTAAGCATCTAGAAAGCTATGTTGATGCCCCTCTTCTGTAATGCTTCACGAGTCCAACAGGCTCTCCTAGCTACCAACCAAACAAAACACTTCACTTTAGCAGGAGCCACACTCTTCCAAGCAACACTCCATGGCCCTGTTATCCTTCGTCTAGTTATGGATAGACACCACTTATACAACCTGTTAATAGAAAAGCTTCCATCTGTGTGTTGTCTCCATAATAGTATGTCTGCTTCCAAATTAGTGCCTAGAAAGACTTCTATCATATTCAATAGTTCAATTACTCCTATCTCCCAGTCATTTAACCACCTTCTAAATACCAAATTCCACCCTTATTGAGACCACGGCTCACTAATTTTGCTATTCGGATGCACACTAATAGAATAATGTCCAGGAAATAAACTTTGAAGAGATCCTTGACCAGTCCAATCTTCTTTCTAAAATAAAACCTTCCCCCTCCCCAACTCCCAATTTTAACTTTTGTATTAACTTGTAGAGCCGACCAAAAGCTTTTGATAGTCCTCCAACTCCATAAGTGGTAAGCTACATATCTATAGAAAGAAAATCACATATAATATTTGAATGTATGTTTGGAAGCAAATAGAGAGTTTGGCTCCGTAAAAAAGAAGAGAACCCATATGAGAAACTCTCCTTTTTCCCACTTTCATAACAGCTTCTACTTATTGTCGTGTTCGTCTATTTACAAAGAGAAAGACCAAAATGCAGTTATGACATCGTCCATGAATTTTGGGAGCAATTACCAGAGAAATACAATGGAAAAAGACAGCAGAACAAAAGGAGCAAGATCTGAGTATTAAGTCGCATAACAAACCTGTAACACTTTATAAACAGGAACCCCATTTTCTTGCAACACGCGTGGATTCAGCATAGTTACAAGCTGAAATAACAAATCTGGCTGCGCGTCAAACAGATCAGGAAGGCTATCACGCATTACCTGCATAAAAATTGCTAGTTATGGGAGAGCTACCAGCTGAGTAAGTCAAAAGAAAAAATCCAAATTTTGAAATTTACATGGGAAAGCTACACATTAAAACCATTATAAACACTGATAAAAATTAATTGAAATAGCAATCAAGTATTCTTTTATCACTTCTTTGGCTACTAAAACAGGAAAATAATTTGCTCACCGCAATGTATCAAGGAACGTGGAAAAGTAATCTGTTTTTGAACTTGGTAAGTTTGTATTATATCACAAAACAATGCATCAGTTGTACAGAAACCATATATACAAGTGTTCTCCTAATTGCACTTCTCGATATCTAAATCGAGTCTAGAACATCAATTATAGAGGCAATGTTATTTGAGTATAACTCATTACACTAAAAAACTAAAAGTAAAATGCAGTTAAGTTTAGCTTTCTGCACATTGTCCACTATGCTCTCAAAACATCTTGAGTTCATCTCTTTCCAGATAGCCCACAATGAAATAAAAGAATATGCAACAATTTTCTTAACACTACATAGACACTAAACTTATACCCTAATGAATAGAGATTTAACATCTTCAGAAGCACCTTCTGGCAAAGCCCTAAATGTTGGTTAATCAAAGTCATTGTATTTAGTCATCAGGTACCTGTGGGTTTAGCAGGGCTCCAGCTATGCTCTACATCTATGAAGTTCACATGCTAGAATAATCGACCTTGAACACATTCATCTATACATGGAATTACAAGGTAAATTAGATTAAATTTACTTTATTAGATGATACAAATCCCTAAATTGAAGATCCAAATAGTATGAAGAGAAACAATATTTTCCATGACTCGACACTTGCCTCAGTTTTTTCAAGTATCCCGAAAAAGCCATTTGGAAAAAAGAGAAAGCAATCATTACACTAATTCTCCTGAAAGTTCAACATTCAAATATCAAGAACTTGGGTCAACATGTAGTTGAGCCAAATTTCCATTCACAGTAGAAGGGATCTGTTTCTAGCTTTACCAGCCCATAATTTGCACTAATAAACAAGAAGCAAAGTCCATGACACTAATACAGGACAGGAAGTATTTATTGAATAACCTTCTCAAAAGCTTGGGCTTCACTTCCAGGAACACTATACCAACATTTTGGCTCTCCCCTGAAAGGAAGCAAGAAGAACTCATTAACTGATAAATTTATCAGGACATGCACAAGATAAAAAAAAACCATCAAAACAACATCATGAGATCAATCAGGTGATTGCAGAAAAGATAGAGGGAAATGCAAATGAATTCACGGAGACAAGACGCACAAATTCACACATGTTAATAAGACATTCCCAACTAATTAACAATATACCTAAAGGAAAACCCCAAGAAGTGTTGTCTGATTCACTTGGTATGCTGTCAACAAGTACTTCAAACTACTTCTTCAACTATTGCTTATTGCTATTCAATGTTACATAAAGGAGTAGATCGACTCCATCATTCTATTATATAAGAACAACGAAACATTTGAAACTGTGAAAACTGGCATGGTATTAAACATCTGAAATACAATAGAATTTTTTGAGAAAGTGATGGAGTGAAGAGACATCATTAATGTGACCGCAAGGCCAATTTGGATTCATGACAGATAGGTCTAGCACAGAGGAAATATTTCTGCTTTTAAAAAAAAAAATGAGAAGATCATAGGGAGAGGAAAAAAACCTCCTCAAGATATTCATTGTCGCAGAGAAGGCATTTGATACAGTGCCAAGCAAAGTCCTTTTAAGAAAAAAAAATCCGACCAAATACATAAATGCAGAAAAGGAAGAAGAAATGAGCAAAGGTTCACAAGTGTTAGAAATGGTATAAGAAAATGTAAAAAAGTTCCCCATGACTGAGGGCTTACACCATGAATCGACCTTTTTGAAACTGGTAACTATTTTGTATGTGTATGTGTTAGTGTATAAGTGAGCAAAACAGTACATGGGTTGTATTGAAAACATATATACACATGTATTCAGGACACTAAGCTTATCTACCTCTATATTGAATCTAGGACATCAATAATAGATTCAGCATTTGCCTTTAAACATAATTTCTTTAAAACAAGTTATGGATGAGTTAATAAACAATGTACAGGATAGGTATATGGTGCATACAATTTCTAGACATTAAGATAATTGATGAAACTGATGACGGAGCCAGCCAAAAGCTTGAAGTATAGAAAAGCACTCTAGATAGTGACAATTTGCAATGAGTGAAAGAAAGACATAATATATGTTCTACAAGTTAAGCGAGCATAAGAAAACATCGGATTGTTGCGCCTAAGTGCAAATAATTCAGATCATCTAGGCATAATATCCTTTCCAGGAATGGCATGATAGATGAATATGTACCACGTATTATTAAAAACATAACAGTTAAAATGAAGCAGAGCTAAGGAAGTCTTATGTGCCACAAGATACCTACCAAAGTGAAATGTAGCCTTTATAAAATAACTTTAAGACTATTTATATTTAATGCTATATTTATATGAATGTTAAAGCCTCTAAGGCCTAAGATATCTACAAAGTGAAAGTTTAAAAGAGTTTGCAGTCATTCCTTGTAACCTTTTTGGTACCTTCTCAGTACTATGGAAGCAATGTATCCATATATTTATACCAACTAGTTAGGATGAAAGTCTAGTTGTTGTTGTTTATATCATTTAGTTATTTAAGGCTATATGTCACCGTATGGATTACTTTTAGAAAGAAGTTGTTCATGATTTGCAAACAGCCTACTCTACACAATAAATGAGATAAGCTTCATGGCGTAGGTATCATAAAACATTTGAGCAGAAGAGGAGAAGTCAAAGGAGGAGAATACAAGTGATGAAGCTGCCAGTGAGCTAGCAACCTAAGCAAGACCATGAAATATATATTGATGCCATAAGGGCTTAATTAAGTGGCAATGGTTGAGGAACTTGTAGGGCTGAAGAAGAACAAATCAGACATCTGAGAGTAATATCAGTCCTGTTTGAAGGAATCTCTGAGCTACATATTAATTGGAGAAAGAGTTTTTTTTATCCCATTAATGAAGTAAACAACATGGAGGCACTGAACACAATTCTAGGTAGACGAGATCCCAACTTACCTGGGGATGCCTTTGGTTGCTAAATCAGAGTCTAAAGTGATTTCGTACAGTGAAATAGAGAAACGTGAGAAGAAATTGGCTAGATGGAAATGGCAATACTTTTCTTTGGGAGGAAGAGTAACTCTTATTAACTCAGTCCTAGATGCTATGCCTACTTACATGATGTCTTTATTTCCCATTCCAGCAGGGGTCACAGACAGACAGATTGAACAGGATTAGAAGGAAATTCCTATGGCAGGGAAACACGGACGGGAAAGGTTACAATCTGCTTAAGTGGAAAAATCTGTTAATCGAAAAAAGATTTGGGGTCTGGGTATTAAAAGTTTGCAGTATCATAGTAAGGCCCTCAGAATGAAATGGTTGTGGAAGTATGCTAATAACAAACAACTGTTATGGGGAAAGTCATAAAAGTCAAGTATGAGAGTGAAAATAGGTGGATGGAGCAGGAAGTAATTTCTGCGTATGGTGTGAATTTATGGAGATCTATAAGGACCTTGTAGGATGATTTCAAAGATCAAAACCAAGGTCAAAGATAAGAATGGGGAAAAAACAAGCTTCTGGGAAGATCGCTGGCATGAGATGGGGAGTTTGAGGAATATCTATCCAGAGATCTACAACTTAATGCTAAATCAGCAAAGCACAATTGTTGAAATGTGGACACCTGATTGGTGGGAAATTAGTATTAGAAGGCAAGTAAATGACTGGGAAATCACAAGAGTTGCAGAAACTTTTTAACGCTATTGGCCAATTTAAAGGGACTCAAGAAAGGGAAGATGAGCTTTGGTGGTGGGCAAGAGACGGAGGACTCTTCAAGGTTGGCAAGCATACAGATGGTTGAATAATCACAACCAACAGAATGTAAACTGACCATGAAACATTATATGGAAGGGGAATATACCACACAAGGTGGCATGTTTTATTTGGATCCTATCTAAGGAAGCTGTCCTTACAAAAGACAACCTGATGAAAAAGGGGATAACTTTATGTCCTAGATGTGTTTTTTGTGGAGAACAAGCAGAAACTGTTAGACATTTGTTCCTTCGCTGCAAGATCACAGGTCAGCTTCAGAGGCTATTCATAAACCTTAAAGTTTCTCTTGGTCTATGCCAGGAAAGGTTATAGAGACTCTTCAAAGCTGGGAAGTACCTATGATTCAAGCAAGAAGCAGGTATGAGTGAAAGAAAG
>DF357530.1:78638-91169 GCA_000787875.1 Solanum virginianum
CTGGGAAGTACCTATGATTCAAGCAAGAAGCAGGTAGGTGGAGAATCATACCAGCCAGCATACGGTGGCCAATCTGGAAAGAGAGAAATGCTAGGAGTTTCGGGAGCATAGAGAATAGTACAGAGCAGATCAACTTGAATTGTATCTTGATTATACGCTTTTGGTATAATCAGATTTGGTCTAATGATCCCGTATCTATTATTGATGTGCTAGATTCATTATAGACATAGGATCTGATATTACTTGTAAATATGACCTTAGTACAGCCCATGTACTGATATGTTCCTATCGATATATACAAAGATACCAGTTTCAAAAAAAAAAAAAAAACAGGTGGAGGAAATTGTATTTTAGGTCACAAGTTCGAGCCCTACACCTTGTGAACTAAGCATAATATTTAATGGAGAAGGATAGAGAGGTAGGCCCATTATTCCAAGTCTTGAAGTTTGTGGTTGGTCTTGAGGGTTGGAAGCCCCAGATGAATTTCTCAATCACTAAAAAAACTATGAAAGACCATGAAACTACATCAGCCAAATACAGCTGAATAGGACCAAGTGAAGGCAAAATTTTTAGATGGTGAAAACCCAATAGACAACATAAGCAGATTCTATGGAAAACATTTGTAAGATTCAGACATATCACCAACATGCAAAATCTCTAACCTTATTAAGCAAGGCATACCACATCATATTAGCCAATAATCCAAAGAAACAAATATCAAGATTCAACGGCAAAAAAGTATCTGAAAGAAGTTCCATATCATCCCAACTAAGCAAATAACCTATCTTTTACTGCATGCACATGTATAGATGAAAATACTGGTTAGATAGACGTCTGTGACATTTCTATTAGTGATTGTATGTCATTTAATGAATCAAACTTATTCTTTTCTAAATCAGTAGCAAACCTTCTAAGCAGATCTTATTCTCTTGTTTGTCTGCTATAAAATTGAAAGATTCTGAAATGTATTCATTTTGCTATCATATTGACTTTCAGTAGAAGTGAAAGAAGAGTGGTTTTTTCCTATAAAGTAAACAATTCGATAAATCTTATCAAGCCATATACAAAGAAGTAGAGAAATTACACAATAATATGGTTCTGATTAAACTGCAACATTAAACTTACCATGTAGTCATTTAATTTGTAGGGAAAAAATGGACTTAAGATAAAAAAGAATAATTGTCACTCGTACCAGTGATGATAATTCATGGAGTAAAAGCAGTGATCTTCAAAATGCCAGCAGAATGAAGAGAATAGCATTCCAATATACAGCCAAGGCACCATAACACCAGCAATGCTATGATGTACAGCTCGAAGCATCGAACCTGGCAACTTGGGTAAGTTATTGAGGTTCCACGGGCTAGCACAATATTCATCCCATGTACCTGGTTCAACTGATGATGGTTTTTCGTCGGTTAGACGTGGAAATCCACTACCATAGATGGAAGTATCCAAGTCACTGCCATACTTCACTTCAACCTCCCCAGCTGATCCCTCCACAATTTCCCAGAACTTCTTCTCTAATTGCACCTGTGAAATCGATGTGGAACCAAACCACTTTTTCTTGGCACGATCAGCAATGCGCCTAAACGCATCCAATGGTAACTCTCTGCCAGGTGCGAAACCAAAGCTATCCTTTTCAGAATTCAAGCATTGCAAGCAATACCAGTTCCCCAGTGGAATTTGTTTCAGAGGCGGCGATAAACAGTACATATGCCACCCCTTGTTGCACCGATCACAGAGAAGCATCACCTCCCCGTGCAATCCACTTCTGCATTGCTCGCATATTTGATCGTGTTCTTCCTCCTTCACCTTACATGTTTCAGTTCGATCACCAGGTTATAGAGACTCTTCAATTGCTCGCATATTTGATCGTGTTCTTCCTCCTTCACCTTACATGTTTCAGTTCGATCACCCTCACTGTTCTTTCTCCTTCTCTTACTGCTTGAGGATTGGGAGTCGGACTCCCTTTTCCTCTCACTTTGGTTTCCTCTCCTGCAACTTCCATTTCCCAGCTTATTTAACTTATTACAGTACTCTTCATAATCATACAAATGTTCCAGGTACAATTGGAATAATACATGCTTGGCGCACTCTGAAATCTTCCCAGCAGGCCGAACAAACCTAAACACCTCACCCCACCTCTTCTCCTTCACTACTTTATCGTACCCTCCAAACCGCTTGACAAAATTATACAACTTGCACAAATCTAGGTCCTCACCCTCAAACACGATACGTTTTTTTGCCTTCTTCCCGCAATGCTCCTCTAAGAACCTATTGTATTCCAACTCAAAGGTCTTCGGATCACAAGATGCGCACCGAGCCTGTAACTGATGAATAGCTTGCGTTTTCGTAGGAAATGTAAAGGAATTCAAATCCAATGCAAAAGGAGGTTTCCAACTCTTAGGTGGGACAATTTTACAAATACCATATTTCTCAGCCTCTGGTCTGATCTTGTAAATAAACTCTAAAGGGTCCTTAAATTCATCCTCAGTTGGATAATACACTGGCCCTGGTGGTATATTCAATAACCCATTTGGGGATGCTCTTGTATTTTGCCCTAACACCCCTTTCTCTACAGCCCTAGGTCTCCCTCTCCCCATTAATGTTAACTACTATATCATCAAGATAACCAATACCCAATTACAAAATCTGCAGGAAAGATTCATACAAACATTCATATATGCCTCAAATCGCTTAAAACTTCAAGATTCTTGAAATGTAAAAAAACAAAAACTAATAAAAATGAAATCTTTAACATACCTTTGAATAAAGAAAACATAAAAATTGAGTCTTGATAGATTCTTGTCCCTCAAAAAGAAAAACTCTCTTTCCCAACGTGGGTGTGTTTTAGTGTGTAGATATCTCTTGTTTGGTCTTTAGTTGGAAACCAAAGAAAACGGTGTTTTTGTTAGTCTTCTTTTTAGCTTTTTCTTCTTCTTTTTTTTAATTTATTTTTTGCTTTTTTAGATTAGTTCGTTTGCTGGTTTTGTGGGAACTTGGATTTTATTAAAAAAATCTAAAATTTAGAAAAATTATGACAATATTAAGGAATCTGTGGGAATTGAAGAATCTAGGGTTGATTCTTTATGAGGATAGTGAAGAATTAGTTGTGGTATTATCGTATTATTGTGCCGATTAATTTTTAAAAAAATTATTAAAATGAAATATATTTTAATTTAAATTTAGTTCATCACAAGTTATAATTTTGAATATGAAGTAAACATATGAAAAAATTATATTAAAATATAGAAAACACGATATTTACACTTGTAATTTAAAAAAAGATAATTTTATGATTAGCAGCCATCAAGCTGTGTTTGAATAATTGCACGGATGGTCAGAGGCAGAATTGATTTGAAGCTTTATTATGCAACCTAGCAAAGATTTATCCTATGGATGGCATATCAGGGAAGATTGCTCACTAAAGATACACTACAACATATGAATATACATATAGACTATGAAAAATGATGTCTGTGAGAGAAAGACTGTGTTGAAACTTACCAACATATGTTTACTGATTGTCATTGGGAAAATAACGTGGGGGAGGGCCTGGAAAATTGGACTGGAGTGATGTTGCTAAGAGGCACAACTCAAAGAAATTTGGCGTGGATGCAAAGGAGACATTGGAAGCAACTAAAGAAGGAGCTAGTGATTGCGATGTATAGAGCAACAATTTATTATACGTGGCAAGCAAGATATTGAAAGCAATTTAAATATATATCCGTAAATACAAATTTCATCATCAATAAAGTATAAAGGACTTACAAAAGAGAATAGAACTAACGTGTGACTCTAGAAAGGCAAGGAACTGACAAGAGTTGATAGATTGAATGTGTCTATGAATATAGATTATAATTTGTTTAGATATTGTAGCTTTCTTTTGAGGTCAAATTTCAAGAGCTTAGATGCTCCTCAAGATTGAAATACTTTAATTTGGTAATGATAATATTTGCAGTTTATTACCAAAATTTTAAAAAGATAATAAATTATCGTGCTAGGAAGATCAAACATTGAACGAGGACGTGTCTTTAGAAAGATTTAAAGGTTAAAAAATAGAGTAAGAAATTTTCTTTTCAAGTAAAATGGAGTTGGGTGGTTGTATGTGGACACTATTCTCATAGTTTTCCATTTTGATTCGATCATCACTTGTGCTTTTCATGCATGCATTGTCATCGCTATTGTTCTTTCCTTTTACATCCTTTGTTTTTCATGCTTTAGTTCGTCATTATTGTTCCTTCATGTATATGCATGTTGCCATTTCACATTATTTTGTTGATGTTATTGGTCTTATTCTTACTTTTTTTTTCTTTTTCAAATTGCTTGAAAATTGAAAATGCTTCATTATAAACTCAGAATCTATCGAAAATAGCCTCTCAATCTAATTTACAAGAAAGGGGTAGGTTTGCATGTACCCTCCTTAGACCTTCATTTACTAGATTACACTTGGTATATTGTTGTTAATCTATCTTCATAAGAGACCTTTGATTAAAAAAACTAGTTTCTTTGTCCATGCGCTACACGTGTGAGTCATGATTATACATTTTCAAAATATAACTTTTAATAATATTAGGTAAAAATTTTGAGTAAAATAATTATTCAAAAAAAAGTATAATTTTCCTTTTGTAAATGATCGATGTGAACTATTAAAAATATTCATATGTGATCATCGCACGTGAGGGTCATGATTATGCATTTTAAAAACACTTTTAATAGTTTTTTTTGTTTTTGTTCTCATAAATAAATGACAAATAAAAATAACTTTTTGTCATTTTTTTCAACAGTAAGTCAAGTCAATGTTGATTATTATTTGTCATTGTGACTTCTCAGTTAAGAATAAGATTTTGGCGTGTTACCACGCTCTTGACAGGCGCGTATAGTAATTACGATTAGGGTTTAATTGTGAAAAAAAACTGTCTAGGGCTTTTCGCTGATTGGCCCGTGGTTTTCTTGACCCGGAAAGGAAAAAACAGTGGGCTGTAAAAAGGTTAAGCTTCTTGGGCCTATATGAATTTATTAGGCCCAAAAATATACACTAATCCAAGTGCTACTGTATCATGACCGGTCGGATTATGTTGCGTATATCTCAACTATTTCACTGGATATCTACTACCTTACACCAACTTCACGAGAGCCTACTTATGTTCAAGGAGGTGTTATGTTAGTTTTTACGTACCTCAATTATTCCATGAAATATTTACTACCCTTCCACTAACTTCATAAGAGCCTACTTTATATACATGGGGGTGTCGGATTTGCTTTTGCATACCTCAACTATTCCTCTACTAGTTACTTGATAGTTTTCACTAGAACCTACTTATAATTCTCATGGTTCATCTTCGTGTGATCCGGTCATCTTAGTTCCTATTGTGTGATAGCATTTATAAAGGTGCCTTGATTTATTAGATAAGAATTTTCCGAAAACAGTCTCTTTATCTTAATTAGATAGCGGTAAGGTCTGCGTATATCTTACCCTCCCAAACCCCACTAGTGAGATTCCACTAGGTACGTTGTTGTTGACTTGCACCAAGATGGAAGCCACTATCCTGAGTTAAAAGTCTTATTTTCCATCAAATCACCTCAGCTATGCAATCTTGACATGACAGGCCTTGCAGCTGCCTTTGCTCAAGCAATATGACCAATTAACCATGGATAAGCCGAGGGTCTATCAGGAACGACCTTTCTAGCTGTACCAGGTTAAAGTTTGCATATACACCATTTGATAACATTATGTTGTTTGAATAAGGCTGAACCTTATGCATCAGATGCTCTATGTTGCAAATGTAGCTGCTACCTGTGGGCTGCAGCAACAATAATGCAGTACCTACCTGATAAAATTACAGTAAACTAAGCTGCTATATAGACATTTTAACTCCGCATTGCGCTGTGCGCATGGAAGAGAGAGGGAAGCTAGATTGGAGGGGGTAAGAGACAAGATTCATTTATTTCTTTAGCATTGCTATACTACTATTCAGTGGAAAATGTATGTCCCAGCATATCCAAACGCTAGTTGGAACCAGATTGATCAGATCCAAGGGAAGAGCTACATATGACATTTTTGTGCCATAGATACATGTTACAAATCTTAATCTAGCTAGCTAGATTATTCGTCTAACGATGGACAAAATCGACTGACATAGATCTCAAAAAGAAACTGAGAAATCATTTACAACACAGGAAAAGGACTGAAATGAAGTGGCGCTCTCAAACAACTTCAATAGAGAAGCTCCTCAAAGATAGGATCCACACTTTGTCCCCACTTCCCATGGTACAATTCCAGTAGTTTCTCAGCTGGTGTTACACCTACCAGAAGTACAAAGAACAGTTCAATTGAAATTCTAAACAGCTGTAGCAGTTTAAATAATGTTTTATCATTTCGACGTTGTGTTGTATCCAGAGAACAAGTAAAGAGATACTAACACGAGTTCAAAAAGGCAATCTCTCAACCGAAAGTTTAAGGTGGTTACATAAGTTACTTACCGGTTTTGACCACCTCGGTTACTTCGTTCAAAAATCCTGTTTCCTTAAAGCCTCTTCTTTCCAAACCTTCCTGAAGATCAGAAAGCAACTAATAAGTTAGTGAACAAGTATGCCAAAGCCATGGAGCAGTAGAAGCTTTAAGCCACCTTTGCCAACTTGACAACATCTTGAGCAACATGCATAAGCAATCCATCGCGAAAAGGTGTCTTCAAACCACTTTTTGGCACCTACTAAATGGGGTGATATTAGTCATCTACCGATATTCCATAAACGTTATTAACGACAAATGTGAACAACTGAAAAATATAACTTCATGAAAAGCAACTGTTTTTCTCTTAGACAAAGAGTTCATGGTCACACTGCACCTTTTTGTTTCCAAATTATTTTGTTTGTCCAGGATCCACAAGGAGAAGAGCAAAGCAAGCATATATTAATACAGATAGGATTTCAGAGTTTAAAAAAGTAAAAAGGCCTATTAGAGTCTCTCTTTTCTCAAGCATGAACATATGGACCATTTCCAACACACAACATTGTAATAATCAACAAGGTAAAGGATAGAAAAATGAATAATGACTCAACAATAAGATAATTGAATGCTTTCTCATTTTCTCAAAGCATGAAAATGTTGACAATTTCTGAAGTTCAAATTTGACATCATGAGAAGATCAAAAAAAAAAAAAAAAAGAGGAGGTGGAATTATTAGATTTAACAATAAACATAGAGAATTGCATCAGAAATGCAGAATTATCAGCAGCCTTGGATACATTAGTTAATAACAGATAGGTAGGAAATGCAGAATAAGTTTCAAGAAGTAAGGATATATTACCTTATTCCTCAACATCTGTCTTTCTTCCGCTGTCCAATCAGAAGTCATGTCCAAAACGCTTTGCAAAGACCCCTCATCATAGAGTATACCCACCTGAAAATTGAGGGGTAAAAAAAAAAAAGAAAGACTAACAGAGCTATTTGGTTCAAAGTAGCCAGTAACAAGCTCTGGAAGTGTTATGGAAGTGTCCCAATAAACAGGAGAAAGAGTAAGAAGTTCCTCATTGGGAGGGGAAGGGAGCACAACCATATTCTATTCTCCCTTCCTTGCTGCTTTACCGACTAATACTAGCTTTTTGTTTCCTCCTTTTACAAAAATCACATCATAATTCCTAGAAACCAATTTCATACCCAGAATGCAGGCAATGCACATAACCGTCTCCAAGGCCCACCATCAGCACCCCTCATTTCCAGATATCTCTTGAGTCTGACCTGATAAAGTAAACCCCAGTTCAAACTTCCATACTCATAGATAGACAAACCAGTAGTAAAGGACATTTTCTTGGATAAAGCTTGCATACCTCAGGAAAGATTGTTGTGAGGTGATTCTCCCAGTCATTAAGAGTAGGATAGTCGCCGGGAATAGGTGGAAGTTTTCCATTCATGAAGTCCTGCAGCAATGTTGTTAGATAAGCATAACAGAATGACATTAATAAATTTGTAATGTTGATAAGCAACATACCCGGAAAGACATTCCAGTACAGTCAATATACTTCTTCTTCCGATAGACAAAATACATAGGGACGTCAAGTGCATAGTCCACATACTGCTCAAACCTGTGCACATTAGAACAGTAAGGGTTTATTGTGATGAAGAAAGTTTTTGAGGACAAAGAATGAATTCATATATAACATGCAACCTTTATCAAAAAGAATAATTCATCAACACTAAATACAAATTTCATTTGATTTTTAACCCATCACATAACTCTGTTGAACAGACCTCAAAAAGAAGGTTCGGACAGACCATTTCAAACTCAAATAAATTATGTATCCATTTCCCTAACATAGCTAGTATATAATGTATGACAAGTACATTCACTGTGAAATGCATTTTACAGAAGGACCATGGGTTTTAGGGTACAGGGGAACACGCTTTCTTCTGACAAATCAAGAAGCTTTTTCAAAGATGACTATCCCACAGCTGCCTTATGTAATAAAAAAAGATAATGCACAATTCCATCTAAAGATCATAGTGTGAAGGCATAAATGCCCATAATGAACCTCAACTCAGCATTCAAAACGTGAAGTTGACTGCCAGTAGAACAGAAATGTATCCTTTTGATGTATTACATAATTATGCACCAGTGCACCATACATAGGTTAAATAGTATGAATTGAATTACCCTGTTCTTTACAAAGTAAAAAGGTTGAACAGTTTCTTTCCTTTTTTACTAAAACAAACAGGTTAGACATATGAGTAGTTAAAGGAATTCATTTACAAATACCCAAAAAAAAAAAAAAAATGTTAATATGATTCCTACTGAGTACTGCCCCTAACATTTGCCTTCCAGCTTTAACAAATGTAATCTCGATTGAAGAAAGAAAATAACATGCCATGATGCAAGGAACTATAAGCGATTGCCAAAACAAGAGAACTTACCCAAAAGAGTCATCAAAGACAAAAGGAAGCATCCCAGCACGGTTATTATCTGTATCGGTCCAAATGTGGCTGGTGAAACAAACAAAAATTTATTATAGACAATGCTGATTATAGTCCTCAGAGAAACAAGAACTGTTATTTCTAAACACATGCCTTCTCATGCTGAGATAACCATTAGGTTTTCCTTCAGTGAAAGGCGAATTTGCAAATAGAGCTGTAGCAATCTGTTTCATTACATAGTTAGATAACTACATAACATTCATGTAGAAAGAGAAAGGACAGAAAGAATAAAGGTTCCATACAGGCTGCAAGGCAAGACCAGCACGAAACTTTCTGATCATGTCAGCTTCAGAACTGAAGTCCAGATTTACCTGTCAACAACATATTCATGAATACTGCTTCAACTTACTAATGAATGTTACCATGCAGAGCATAACGTGAAATGCCAAGCACAAATGGGCAAAAGAGAAGAATTAAATAGAGCTTTTGAAAGCTGCCCAGGAGTATGCATTCTAATAGCCAAGGGGCAATGACATCCCATCAAAATGGAAGGAAATAAAAAGAAGAAAATAAAACCATCTAGCTTACCTGAACAGTACATGTTCTAAACATCATATCCAGTCCAAGTGAGCCAACTTTAGGCATGTAATTTCTCATAATCTCGTATCTCCCCTGAGTCAAATACTTTGTCAGTGAAAATACCGGCTGATTGCAGATCTAAGAGGCCAACACATACTTGAAAAAAGTAAAATCTAGACTTATCTTTCGGAGCTAAAGGACCAGATGACAACCCACATAATATTGAGGAGTGAAAGGCGCATGATGTTTATATAGTATAGAATATGAATAGAGGTGGATGGTGCAAATATTATATTTAAATTATAGCTGCAAACCAAATAACATACCATAAAAGTAAATAAGTAAATAACATAAAAGAAAGAAGCGGGGGGAAAACCATTTGTGTTTTTAAATTGTGAAGACTCTGCATGAAAAAAAGGTAGGCAAGATCTATTAATAATTTCCAATTATTGGAAAATAAGTACTAGATCTGGTCCAAGGATCAGGTTTAGTATTCACTTACTATCAACTCATATAGAAAAGAATGCTAAATATTTATATCTTTGAGTTGACAGTATGTGAATACTACTGCAACTAAAAGATGAACTTTTATCTTTCTTTTGTTGTTTCTTCATCCTTTTCATCAAGTTCATAAGAGAACTCGTTGAGTCAGCCATATATTCTTCATTACCCTATTGGTCAAAAAGGAAAATTCACCATTTTCCTGACTTTAATATTATAATGTCAAGCAGAATGGCCAATTAAGCTTTTGAAAATCCTCTTCATTCTGGATTGAAATCAAACACTGTTTCAGCAAAACCTAACCACTATAAGAAGATCATCAAGTTTCATCCCCTTCATCCTTTTATTAAAGCTATTAATCTAAATTAGCCCAATGGAGATGATGAATGATCAGCTCAAAAGTCAACAACAAACAACAACAACATACCCAGTGGAATCCAATTAGCTCAAAAGTCAAAAATTAAAATTTTACACCTTTATTTACTTGTCCTCTGTGTCTTTTAGAGAATGAATAAGATATGGACAAGCAACATCTTAACCATCAATAAAAAATAACTAATCATTGGAATCTGTCATCCCTTCAGCTCCTAGAAATATCAACAATGATGAGACACACAAGAGAGTCTAATTCATCATTTTCATGATTGGAAGGAGTATTAGAAGGAAATTTCACTTCTAGAATAGCTACGCAAAACAGGCATGTCTGGTAATTTTGGAGGCGAAAAGATGCGGTGTTGCAAAGCGATGGAATCAGAGAGTATGAGCACCGGGCTGCACTAGTTTCATCCGATAGTAGTGAACCATGAAATTTCAATAGAAACAGGCTTATACTGCACTTGACATGCTGAGCGAATTTGTGAAATGGTCATGTACAGAAAATTAACATCTTTTCACTGTTACAATATTAGTCTCAAAGAGATAAGAGGCTAAGTTACCAGCATGCCAAACAAATCTTTTGGTTACAACATCGATCAGCACATGTTTTTACCTTCGGCATTATTGGTATATCTTTCAGCCCCCATTTTGGCTGGAATCCAGTTCCTAAGAATCCAATTCCCATCTCTTCTCCAACAGCTTTAACCTGTGCCATTAAACATAAACTATTACAGATCAGCAAAACTTAAATTTTATCAGTGCATATTTTCCCTAATGTTGGGGCGGGGGGGAAGGCCTACGTCCTTCGGCAAGCACACTAAACGGGCACATACTGTGAGAAAGTTCCAGAAAGGCAGAAACTAAAGATCAAGGACAGAAGGCGTATGCACATTCTTATTGACTTTCAAAAAGACCTCAAAAGGTAGTTAAGACAATCTAACAACCCAGATTTGAAGAAAGTCTCTGGGAAGCTTAAAAGATTTACTTTGTTGTGTCTATATGTTTTGGAGTAAAGATTTTCTTTCCTTTTTGTATATATGATATTTGGAAATTGGAACCATGATCTTTGTACAGATGCATGGTGCTTACTAGTAATATAATACCTTGATGCATCAATAGAAACAATATACACACATGAACTTTCATGATCCGAGAAACACAATATCAAACTCGCTTGAAGTTGACACCCAAGTTCATTTATAGTTTAAGCTATGTTCATCTAGCATAACGGTTATGTTTATCAATACTTTAAAGAACAATGTTCATACACTTAAACAAAGTGAAGAAAAAAACAGATATACGACCAAAAAGCTCCAAGAGAATATGTGGAACCCTTATTTTGGATATAAGGTTGCTTGGGCAAGATTGGGAGATAAAACAAACATCAAAGCTGAGATGAATAGCTTCTGTTTTGTTGCCTCGAAATGTTCATTGACACGACTTCTTTTTGCAGCAAGATATTCTTATACAACTCGAGACTCTGATCTAAGTACCAGAATACTGGGTAAAGAATCTCTAGTGTAATAAGTCATCAATCACCTAAAGCGAAAATGGGTCACTCGTTCGTAGGATTTCTCCAACTCAAAAAAATAAGATTCCCTTTTATTCCAAGCCAAGTTATCACATAATTAAAGTATGCATACATGTCCCCAGTGCAGATTATAGTTAGAAAGATCTTATTTGCCCAATATTTGATTAAAATGGAAATTGATAGAGTTTCAAAAGTACAAACCTGGTAAAGATGTGAATTAACCTCTGCACAAGTTTGATGCAATGTTTCAAGTGGTGCACCACTAAGCTCAAACTGACCACCAGGTTCCAATGAGATGCTTTGCTTTCCCTGAGCGAACGCAGTGCAAATTAATCCACCAAATATGCTAAATGAAGTCTAAACAATTACTGCTTACTACAGACTTGCACTTGAGAACAAAGAGAATCAGGAAATTATGATTCTATTCATGCTAAGTCGCAGAATATATTGTATGGAGCCATGATGAATTCATCCTAGAATATTTTAAACAAAGTTTGCATGCACCAAGTTCATGTTCTACCTGTTTCAGGCCAATAATCTTGTCATCCTCCATTACTTTTTCCCAGTCAAACCGCTCGGCAATACCATTTAGTAAGTCAGCTATTTGTTCATATTTCATGGGTCGAAGAGTTCCG
>DF357530.1:106290-137667 GCA_000787875.1 Solanum virginianum
GACATTGGATAATTCTGTGATTAAATCGGATATGATGCAGTTTTAGTTTATCGAGGACATACTTTAGATAAAAGCTTGTGAAGACACGAATTCGAGTAGGAGTTAAAGCATTGTCTTGCTATCCGTCCATACAAGTAGTCATAATGCCACTATAATTTCTGTTACTATCTTTTTTTTTTCTTGTACTTTGATTGTTGTATTTTTCCTGTTGTATTTACTGATCAGAATGCTTTGTTATGCCTTCGCTTTAGCTTATTCTCTTTCTAGACTGCTTTCTCTTGAGTCTATCATAAACAACCTCTCTATTCTAATGTAGGAGTCAAATCAAGGTCTGCCCGTACTCCAACTTCCTAGACTCACTTTTTGATATTTGTACCAACCAGTCTTGAAATGACATCCAATGATGCATTGCACCAGATCACACACATCAAGATCTCTCCGATCCTAAGCATGTTAGCAATTTAATTTGTAGGTCATCCTTCAGTGGAGGAATATACATGGATGATATGGAGGTTAGGAAAACAGGAACAGTAAACACTAGGCTCTGGAGAAAGGTCCGATGATACTGTTCAATTTCATTGCTTCTCTGAGATACTTTCCTTCTCCTTCTGGAAATGTCACTCCCGTGAACCATCCTGAACTAGTTGACTTGACTATTTGAATAAATGTTTGAGGTCTTGTGACATCTGATCATAAGAAAGGGATATATTCTTCTGCTCCATAGCAATATCAATGTCTTCAACTCCTGGGAGTGCTCTAATAGGAGTTTCAATAATCCTCATGGAATTGTCAGTGTGCTCTCCATAACCTAAGGGTTCAAATTTGTGATATGTGCCAAACACACTCATCATGAGTTACACTCTTTCAGCGGGCAAGCTATAACTGACTAGTTAGTACCACTGATATGGGTTTTTGGCTTTCAGCGTGTTCTCAGTTAAGCAAAATCCGCATGGATTTCTAGAGGTTGTACAAATAACTACATAGATCCACAGATAACCAAAAAATAACTTGGTCTCATCTTATCTATACCTAGTTGGGATTTTTTTATCTCTGGGATTCTGAAAGATCACTCGGTTTTGTTTTTAGTACTTTATGTTATGTGTTTTATATATCCTTTGGACATAGCATCTGAACGACAAATTTTCAGTGCTATTTTGAGCTTTGGTAATAGCTATTTATGCCTGGAAAAGGCAGAATACATACGCCACCATCAAGAAGTAGCTGACTCCTGAGCACGAAGAGTTATTTTTACTTATTTCTTCTGATTTCTCCTATTCTAAATCACAATGTATGGGTGGAGTTGCTTTATTCTGCTTGAAAGTTTATAATTGTTTTGAATTTTGGCCACTTTCATGTTGAATGAGTCATTGTGAACCTTTCATCCCTTTTTGTAGGCTTCCATTCTAACTTATAGTTGATATTTCGCAGGTGTGAATCTATCCTTCAGGCTGGCTACAATTGTACAGCACGGATTGAGAAGAACAAGAGAAAGTCACGGAAGAAACGCAAGACCTCGGGTACTCCCCCAAAAAACTCAATTGTATATGAGTGTCATTTCTGCTCGCATCGGAATCTAAAAAGAGGAACCCCAAGAGGCTATTTGAAAGATCTATATCCTGCCAAACCAAAAACTTCAAGAGTTAACCCTGCTAATTCAGCAACCCGAAAGTCTGAACAGTTGGATACATTAGTGGCTAGTATCGATAAGGCAAGAGTTGATCTTACTGAATCAGCAATGCATAAGTCTGAACATTTGGATATGTTAGTGGCTAGTATCGATAAGGCAAGAATTGATCCTCCTGAATCAGCAATGCCAAAGTCTGAACATTTGGATCCGTTAATAGCTAGTATCGATAAGTCAAGAGTTGACGCCACTGAATCAGCAATCCAAAAGTCTGAACAGTTTGATGCTTCAGAGGGTAGTACTGATAAAGATAAAAAGACAGATGTAATAGTTTCATCTGAAATAGTTAGAGATGATCCTATGTCTGGTCCTGCAACTCCATTGTCAACAGTTTCGGTTACTACCTTGTTGGATTCGAAGAGGAGGAAAAGGAATAGAACAGGGTCCAAGAAGAAAGTTGAACCTCAGGATGGTTCATCCATGACAGATGCTGAGAAGACTGTCCCAACATCCAGTAAGAGAAAGAAGAAGTCATGGACTAGTTTGAAGGAAATTGCAGAAAGTCAGAGTAGCAACAGCAGGAAGTTCTCCAACATATCTGTTCCATTTAGTCTTTAATTAATTGTGAGATTTTGGTGTTGCATGTTGAGCACCCATTAGTTATGTTGTTCGGACTCTTCAAAAATACCGACGTGTGTGTGTCAGATCCTTCAAAAATAGTGGATAAGTGAAGGATCCGACACTAGTGCGGCAACATTTTTGGAGAGTTTGAGCAACTTAGCCCATTATAGTGTTGAGATGCAATCATACTCTTGCTAGTTGTAACAGTAGTTCCTCTCCAATGTTATAGGAATATTTCTTGGATGATAATGAAGGCAAATCTTGAATTCCACGGGTATGATCCAAGAAAAAGTGTTTTGAGGGGGAGTCTTGAAATAATTGGTAAAGTTGATGCCGCATGGGACATGAAGTGTAGACATATTAACTTTGATAGCCAATAAATATATTTTTAGATAGAGGGCAAATTTAAATGATTTTTGATTTAAAGATATTTTAACCCAACGCATGAGAAAATAGGCAAATTTGATCCACTACGTGGAAAGACGATATTTTTGAACTATTTTTAATACGCTGAGTTTTTTGTTTGACCCTTTTATGTCTTAAAAAATCACATTTCACTTTAAAAACAAAAATCATTTTTTTTCAAACTTTACAACTAAACATAGTCAAATGTAGGGGTATTCAGAATCGAATTGCAATTGATAAGCTAATTGCAAAATTAATTTATTTGTGTCAGATTATTAGACGAATGATTGGTCAATGAATTAAAATTTTATGATTAATGGTTTATTGATATGGAAGTAGCTTGCTCAATTTCCTTATTGGGTAATCATCCAGAGTTATCATACATAAACTTTTACCCTAGATATATAAACCAATAAAAAATATTGAATTGATTATTAATCCCAGAGGCTAAAACCTCGTTTGATATTCAATCATAATACATATATTGTTAATTGAAAAAATTACTTCAGTGAGTATTTTTTAATAAATAATTACTAATATTAGTAGTACATTTTATTTATTATCGTGCATAGCAATATATAGTAATTCTATGATAGATTTGCACTTATATTAAAAGAATTATGCATATAATGTAAATGCACTATAAATATTTTTAAAATATATTGTGTTTGTTTGATAAAATTGATACAATGTATTATAAGTGTGTTATAAAAGTATTATCCATCAATAGAGTTTATATTATATGTTTTTTATAAATATATATTAAAACAGTATTGTAATTGCAGTTCTATAAATAGTACATGTGAAAAAAATAGTATTATAAATGATAAATATTTTTTTAATGCTATATGATTATGTAAATTTTCTATGTTAGTCCTAAAACGGAAATTAGAAAGTCTATTTAATTATCAGTTGTATTTATTTATTAATATATTACTAGTATCCTATTATTATTTAGAGCAAATTTCATATAAAGTCAAAATATACTCTATAACTATAATTTGGATAATTACATTTCGTAACTATAGTTATAATAACGTTTGTATAATTCGTGTTGCATTTGTATAATTCACAGTTTTTGTATAGCGTTTGTATATTTCGTTATACAATTGTACTCAATATTTGTATAATTCGCTATTTAGTTCACAATGTTTGTATAGTCGGTATATATACAATTTGATTCGCGCACAACTTTTGTATAATCGCTTACAATGTTTGTATAAATAACGCGAATTTTACAAAACTCGAACTGTAATTACAACCAGATGTTTGCCGCGAGTTATAATTAATTCAAACTATATTTATGTTAACTAATTAATTAATATATATTTAGTTATAGGCATAATTTTTCCTTATTATTATTAACCCTACTCAAAGTCTAGTGACTTAACATCATAAGTGTCAGCGTGAGGTAAGTGTTAAAGTATTTTCATCATTCTTCTTCACTTTGAGGTTTCATAGCATTTATCATAGATATTAGTGAATGACTGATATACCGTTCGATGACCGTTGATTTGTTAACAAATCAATCAATATCTTATTGACTGGCTAGTGAATTTGTACATTTAAAAATCAATAACTGATAAGTCAATCGTTAAGTAAAATTATCCACCCGCTTGGCCCAATTCACCTGATAAGCAAAATTGTCCATCTGCTCGGCCCAATCTACACGATAAGCAACCCTAATCAAACGCCACCTTACTCTATAAAACAACCATCATACAAAGATAGAATGACCATTCATACTTTCATACTTTTTGAGAAGTTCATAGAAGAATTTGCAAACTTCAAGTTCAACATGTATAGCAGAATGCAAGGTCTTAATCAGGTAAAATTTTTAAGGTTCATTTGAGTTTTAGTCAATAAATAATTATATCATGTATCACGAAATGCAACAAGTTAACCAAGTAAAATTTTTAGGGTTTATTTGAGTTTTGATTAACGAATAATTATATATATTTTTATATATGTTTACTTTTGATATATACATACGAATGTGCTTTGATTTTCCAGATGAAATTCTTAGGGTTCATTTGAATTTTGATAAATGAATAATCATGTTTTTATATCGTTAGATGACTATTGATTAGTTGCCAAATCAATCGATATTTTGTTGACCAATCAAAACTCATTTAGCAAACTTATCCGTCGATCGGCCAATCCACTCGATAAGCAACCCTAATCAAACGCCCTCTTACCCTATAAAACAACCATCTTACAAAGATAAAATCACTATTTATGTTTTTAAGAAGTTCATAAAAGACTTTTTAAATTTCAAGTTCAACATGTATCGCATAATGCAAGGACTTGACCAGGTAAAATTCTTAGAGCTCATTTAAGTTTTAGTCAACGAATAATCATTTTACATATCGCAGAATGCAAGAAGTTAACCAAGTAAAATTCTTAGGCTCATTCATTATATCTGATTGATTACTTTTAGTCTTCTTTATTTTTCTTGATATTCTTGGCTCTTCGAAGTCCTTTCTTTACTTTAGATAAAGAGATAAAAGGAAATTGATGATAAAAGTTGTACATATCTATACAATATAGAAAGAAGAAAAAAGAGAAAGATTCTTTCCTTTTATCTTATGTGTTATCTCATCTAGTAATTATCTTTTTTAATTGGGAGAGATGGCTGAGTGGACTAAAGTGGGGTTTGCCTTGGTATCGTGTTCATACCGGGACTAAAGTGGGGTTTGCCTTGGTATCGTGTTCATACCGTTGTATTAAATGATCCCGGTCTGTTGCTTTCTCCCCTCGGGACCGCTCGAATCCCCCGAGTAAATCGAAAGTTGGATCTACATTGAATCTCACCCGAATCGCCCCATCTATCCTCCTAAGGAGGAATTTGGTTTCAAACCCCGCTTTGTATATAAATACAAATGTGCTCAAATGAATTTTGATCATCGAATATTTATATTTCTTATATTTGAATACTTTTAATATATACATACGAATGTGACTTACTCTCATTTTTGTAGTTTAAATAGATTTATAAAAATTTTGATTTCGCGATGGTCTGGTTTATAAAAATTCTAATTCCGCCATCGTCGGGGGCTTTGTTTGTCTTGTTGGCTTTAAAAATGCGCCGACCATATATATATATATCATCGCACAGTAGAATCTGTTAAATTGATTAAACTTCTTCGTACAGACCAGCAGATTCATTCCTGGCTTCTACCCTCGACACTTGTTGCTTGAAATACGTCGCCGCCGGAGCATACTAAAAATGGGGAACCGGCGGAACTCGGTGGCGGTAAGCGACGACGAGGACGATGTGCCGCTGACATCGCGAGTTATAATTAATTCGCCGCCGGAGCATACTAAAAATGGGGAACCGGCGGAACTCGGTGGCGGTAAGCGACGACGAGGACGATGTGCCGCTGACATCGCGTGTGACACGAGCCTCCAGGAACGGTGAAGACAAAGTGAATCAGCGGAAGCGTAAGAAAGTGAGGCTCGGCGAGGAGGAAGAAGTGGAAGAAGAAGTGGAAACGAAGAATGTGCCGGAGAATGAGGAGGAGAAAGAGAGAGGAAGGGGGAAGAGGAACAAGAGACTGAAGAAAGTTGAAGAAGAAGAGGAAGAACCTGAACCGGTTGAAAAGGAGGAGGATGAAGAGCAGCTGGAAGATGCTAAGCCTATTGGTGAGGTTATTAGGGTTACTGGAAAAGGAAGAGGAAGGAGAAACCATTATGAGTCGTTTGAGTACGATGGAAATCGCTACGAACTTGTAAGTTTTCATTTATTTGTTTTCGTTTCATCAAAAAATGCTTTTGATTTTGATAACTGTATGGGAAATTAAATTAATTGAAGATTGGTTTCTATTTTTTTTTGAAAAATTACGGCTCCTTTACATGTCTTGTAGTTGAATTAGGGTTTGAACTGTGACCACACATAGGTTAGTATGATGGAAAATGTGATGCCTTTGAATTGTGGAAAAAGCTTCCTTTTGGATCATTTCCCCCACGGGTTCGAGCTTGTGGAAACAGCCTCAGGCAGAAATACAGGTCAAGGCTGCCCTTCCTCGCACCGTGCATACGGGAGCTTAATTCACTGGACTGCCCTTTGTTCAGAGGCGTATTAGCAGAACTCATTTTTCTTTACAATATACAAACTGTTACTCCAGATTACCAGCTTCAACCAACACTATGTTATTCTCAAGTTCAATGCAAAGAGATATCTCCAAAGCACTATCTTCCTGTTCTTTTCAATGCAAAGAGATATCTCCAAAGCACTATCTTCCTGTTCTTTGTTTCAACATGCTCAATTATGATATGTCATCTACGTTTATACCTGACTAAACACTAGAAAATCATAAAAATTATGTATAAACACTTCCCAGGAAAATTATATTCCTTGGTTAACATTTCATCCATGATGTTTGAAGGAGGTAATTTCATTGGTCCACTCTGCCCCTTAGTCTCTATTTATTTGGTTTATTTACTGGGTTTAAGGGGGTATCATGATATAGGAAATGGATTCCTGGATTGTTCTTGACTTTAACATCAGTATAAAATACTAAGACTAGCTAGTTTAGATTAGGAGAATTCCCGCGTGACAGATTTGATACTGAATCTCCATATATTTGACCTGTTAGCAGTACAAAAAGGCAAAATTTGGATTCTATTTGATTTAATGAGTATGTTTGATATAGTCATACTCATCGTAAAGAGTTGGAGAATTGAGAGGGTTGGTTAAATCTGAATTGGTATCTCTCCTCGTAGAAGTATATAACTATGATTGGGTTACAGGGGAAGAGGCTTAAATTGGCGTGCTTGGATCTTTGTATGAGAGAGGAAGGAGATTTTGTGCTTCAATATCAGCTCCAATAGTTTTTACCATGGAGTTTTACTTGGCTATTTCATTCTCTCTTGAACAGCAGTGTTGTATGCACTGGCTAGTATTTCTCTTAAGTTATGTAGCTACTGTTGACCTATGATGTTGTTCTTATTACTAATATGTTCTTATACAGGAGGATCCCGTGCTCTTGGTTCCAGAAGGACAAAGTCAGAAGCCTTATGTGGCAATTATCAAGGTATTTCCTTTTCCCATGAAGATGCAAAACTTTCTCGGTAATTGCACTCAAGGGTATGACATGAAGTGGGTGTAAACCTTGGACATGAGGGTTCAAATTCCAATAGAAATGAAAATCATTAGGTGATTTCTTTCCATTTGCTTGGGCCTTGGTGGGCAGCACAAGTTGGCCATAACACCACTGTTAACCAAAAAAAAAGGAAGATTGTTTTTGGTGATTAGAGATATGCACAACTTCTGTGAATGCATGTACTATTTCCTGATCAATTATCAAGAATGAATTCAGTTCCAGTATTGCTTTTGGTTGTAGTGTACAATCCGAGCTTATTCAGAAACTTATGTATTAGGTAGTTCTCTATATTGCAAAATTAAGGCAATCAATTTGACATGGATCTTTTTGCGATTTTGCCTCTTCTAGTGCACCATCAGAGAATACTCTCTCTTTGGTGCTGTTGTTGGAAGTTTGAATTAAACTTCCTGAGTTGGGAGTACAAAAGGTAAGGGGAGTCTAGGGTAGTAAAGCAT
This sequence comes from Solanum virginianum, assembly GCA_000787875.1. Lineage (NCBI taxonomy): Eukaryota > Viridiplantae > Streptophyta > Magnoliopsida > Solanales > Solanaceae > Solanum > Solanum virginianum. The sequence goes on from DF357530.1 coordinate 114,501, forward strand.
TAAACTTTCAAATAAGAAGGAAAGAGCAGATGAACGGTAACTAGCTGGAAAAAGATTATAACTGCCCTCACCTGTATACTGGCATCTATATTAAACTTGGGCGAAAAAGAGGAGGGTAGTTGCTGGAAGGTAAGTCTTTGCTTTGATTGGTAGGGAGTAGAAAAGGAACTGAAATGGATGTGGAAGAGGAAGATATGCAACAATGCCACATTTGTGTTTCATGTCTTCTAAATTTGGCAGAAAGGAAGGTGTAACCATTTCTTGCTGCATTTTTGTCAGCTATGTCAAAGAACTGTAGGAATCATATGCTCGTCCCTGTCTCCTAACCCTTCATTGATTCCATTATAAAATTTAGACATGAGGACATGCTGGTACTCTTCTGTTTTGTAGTAGTAGTTTTTTTTGGACTCCTCTAGCCTCTAGTTTTGTTGGGATTAGCAAAGTAGTTTTGGAGTATAGGCAAGAGAACATGTCACGAGTATATATATTTGGATCTTTCTCTCAGATAGTCCAGTGTTAAGTTGACGATCCTTCTTTTGGGGGGTTTGATCAAAATTTTCCAGTACTTTATCCACAGCTAAATTATTTGTAATGTTTGATTCTCTGGCTGTTAATTTTAGTGTGGGTAATCATTTCTAATCGCCTTTTTGAATTCTCAATATGATTTTCCCCTTATAGGATATTACTCAGACCAAGGATGGGAACATGATGGTCACAGGACAGTGGTTTTACCGACCCGAGGAAGCATTAAAAAGAGCTGGTGGAAATTGGCAATCACGGGACACGAGGGAATTGTTCTATAGTTTTCACCGAGATGAGGTCCCTGCGGAGTCGGTCATGCACAAGTGTGTGGTGCACTTCATACCGTTAAACAAGCAGATTCCAAGACGGAAAGAGCATCCTGGTTTTATTGTTCAGAAGGTCTATGACACTGAACAGAGGAGGCTTTTCAAGTTGACAGATAAGGATTATGAAGATAACAAACAGCATGAGATTGATCTGCTTGTTCAGAAGACTATAGCGCGAGTTGGCGATCTTCCTGATCTTGAAACTGAGGATAATTCTGCAGCTCCTGTTAGTCAGGAAGACCAATTGAAGAGTAAACGGCTTTTGAGGAAGAAGAGCACGTTGTCTTTGGATGTCACCAGAGATGATGAAGTACCATCTAGGTTTGGTCAGCCTAGAGCAGAAACTCCAGGCAGTTGTGCCAATAATGCATCAGAATACTTCATCATCCTTTCGAGCTTCAAAGTCCTAACGGGTGAAACACAGCGTGACAAATGGCTGGAAAAACTGCTGCAATCAATTCAGTATTTTTGCAATCCTGTGGATAATCCACAAAATGATGGTATGGAAAAAGGGCGCTTAGATGCTACTGATCCTACTGGCAACACTGATTCTGCAGAACCCGTGAATGAGTCCCTAGACAACAGGGCTGATGTAAGAATTCTTCTTTTCAATGATTTTGATTATTGACAGAATTCATGTTTGGTTGCTAGTATATGGGCAGATTTTCATTTATGCTGTTGGATTATTTTCAGGGTGATATGTTTCGATGGCCAGACAGTGCTGTCCCTGCTGTAGTCTCTCTAGAGAAAGCTGCACATGAGGCGCTCTCATCTGATTTTCAGAAGTACAATCAGAAAATGAGGCAGTTAACATTCAATCTTAAGGTGAGTACCTTTTATAAGGGGTTGGGTGTATGAGCCGGAGTTCATTGATTTTCTTCTAATCTTATATATGGGGTATGCTTTTACCTTCTAATTTCCAGTTTTTTTTATGTTGTAAATTTATTTTCAGAACACCTCACTCTTAGCACGCCGTCTTTTGAAAAAGGAGTTGGATCCTTCTCAGATACTGAACATGTCCCCGAATGAGCTAAAGGTATGGATCCATGGAAGTAATTGACTGAATTTGAGGATTTATTTTATCTTTTTTTGGCTTGTATCTAGATCGCCTGAAATGTTTGACGTAATAGTCTTTATTTGCTTTGTTGATTTCTAAATGGGTTAGGACTTGCTTTGTTGGAGTTGTTGATTGCTTTTTCTTGAATTCACTGGGTGCAACCTAAATAGGTTTATTTGAAGTTCCTGAAAATGTCAATATTTTCAGGCGTGAATAAAGTGAAGCTGATTTTGAGAACAACTCTTGTTTACACCAAAATACAGTAAACTAAGACTGGCTTTTTTTTTAATTTTTTTTTTTATGAAGTTGTATTCTTCAGCAATGAGGGTAGGCTGGCTACCATCAAAAACTTACAAGGCTGATAATCATAATTACAAGGGACCTAGGAAATCTACTAACTGTTCTGCCTCTTCTATACCCTCTTTTTTACACCAAAAATATTAAGTATTAATGCATTTTTTTTAACCTTCCACATTGAATTAGTAATATTCTTAAAACATTTATTATTTCTTTCCTTCCGAATTGACCACCATATGCAAGAAGGAACTAGGTTCCACCATTTTTTCTGCTTTTTACTCCCACCTCTCCTCTTCCAGCAGCTTAGAAGATCTGCAATATGTTTAGGCATCACCCATGGTTCTTGAATAAGATTCTGAAACATATACCACACCTGAAGAGTTGCTCTACAATGAAGAAACAAATGATTATTTGTTTCCTCCTTTTTGTCGCAAAAGAAGCACCTAGAAACAATCTGAAAACCTCTCCTTTTCAGCTTTTCCTGAGTCAGACATGCTCTTCTGCATACCTGCCATGTGAAACATTTGATCTTGGTGGGGGTATTATATTTGTCTCCAGGGTCCAGGGATACTCCCAGGTTGTGAGGACAGATTTCTTCTATACAATCTTCCAATTGAAAATTTTCCATCTTTAGCATGCCTCCATCTGATTGTATCAGGATAGGTGTTTAAACCAGAGAAACCATCTAGTCTTCGCAGCAAGCTGGCTACACCTAGTCATTTAAATGCCTCCTAAAGATGATATTCCATCCTTGGTGGGTCCAAGTCTCAGCAATAGATACTTCAGGGTTGTCACAAAAAGACATTAAGTCTGGATAATCCTCCATGAGTGAATTCTGGCCAATCCAATTGTCTTTCCAGAATAGGATTCTAGTCCCTTCAACCACCTTATAGCCTATGTGCCCAGATAGTTTTGGCCACAGATTTCTGATAGTTCTCCAAACTGAGACCCCATAGGTGTTGATCCCAATGTTGGTTGTCCATTGCTCAGTCTGACCATATTTGCTAATGATAACATCTTTCCATAGAGCATGGTCCTCTTTACCAAACCTCCATAACCATTTTGATAAAAGACACCTGACTTGCAGCCCTAAATTCTTAACCCAGTTCACCAGATCTCTTACTGAGATGCACAGCTTGCCATTTGACTAGGTGAATTTCCTTTGCTTCCTTGTTGCCCAGCCAGAGAAAATCCCCCCTCAATTTATCTGATCTATCTTCCACTTTAGCAGGTAAGGGGAATGGAGACATAACATAGGTTGGTGGGGCATCCAGTACAGTGTTAAATGTTAATCAATGTTTTCCTTCCTTCTAAGGGAAGATATTGTGTCTTCCAAGCGGCTAACTTTTTCTCTGTCTTCTCCATTTGGGGAAAATCTCCTGTTTCTTTCTGCTTCTTTTTGTAGGAGAAAGGAAAAGCCAATATTTAATTCACAAAAAGTCTCAAGGGACAAATCATATCTTCCTTTATTCTGTGTCATTACTAAGGGAAATGCTCTGGTGGACACTCTGGAAGGAGGAATACCAGATGTTTCGAAGACAAGAGTATCAACATTCAGAAGATAAAGAGCTAGATCCTGCATATCTAGGGATGCCACTGGGCAAGATCTGGATCTTTATCTTCTGAATGTTGATACTCTCGCCTCCAAAACATCTGGTATTCCTCCTTTCAGAGTGTCCACCAGACACATTTAGCATTTCCCTTTTAGATTCAGATATCCTCTTTTGTTGCTAAGTTGTAATTATGGTTTTTAGTGCAACCCATGTACTGGTTTTAGTAAATAGATTATACTTCTTTATATATATATATATATATATATATATATATATATATATATATATATATAGAGAGAGAGAGAGAGAGAGAGAGAGAGAGAGCAATGTAAGTGTACATAAAAATTGAGTGTCTTTTTCTGTACATTAAATAAATATGTACTTTAAATATCCATTCTATTTGGTGCGTGGTTCATTTAGATTTATTTTTCCGCACTTGGCAAATACAAGGTTGGTTTCTTGAGGCGAATATTTGCCATATGAGGAGATTATCAGTTGTTAATCTTTCTGAAAACCTTTAAATATCCATTCTATTTGGTGCGTGGTTCATTTAGATTTATTTTTCCGCACTTGGCAAATACAAGGTTGGTTTCTTGAGGCGAATATTTGCCATATGAGGAGATTATCAGTTGTTAATCTTTCTGAAAACCTTTAAATATCCATTCTATTTGGTGCGTGGTTCATTTAGATTTATTTTTCCGCACTTGGCAAATACAAGGTTGGTTTCTTGAGGCGAATATTTGCCATATGAGGAGATTATCAGTTGTTAATCTTTCTGAAAACCTTTAATTTCTTATTTCTGTTGTGGAATCTGAAAATTGATGTTAGCAGATTATGCTTCCTTTGGTTAATGTTATCTTCTGTTTCTATCTCAGGAAGCTCTTACAGCAGAAGAGTTAGCAAGCAGGGAGCCTGAGGAGCCAGAGCCCATACAGGTTTATACTATATATTATTTTGTTCTGTTAGCTGGTTTAGTTTAACTAGCAATCTTTAGTTTAGTACTTGGTGACAGAGTTGGTCCTTTATTTCTCACTACCAACTACATGTACCCTTTTTGAGATGTACTAAATGTGAGAAATTTTCTTGTAACCAAGTTAAAAATCTTCTCTTTCAGCTCAAGCATGATTTTGTTTTCTATGATGAAGTTGAATGTAGGCATGTAACTTCTCAATGTGCTGAGCCTCTTAAATTGTGAAGAATTATCTGTTTCATGTTGAAAACTTCAAAGAGGAGTTTTAGAAATCTGGCACCATTATTCATTAGCAAAACTTGATATGATGATGTTATAAGACTGGGATACATTTCATTTTGACTCAACTTATTTGCTCATTAATACTTGTTACAATAGCTTAATACAGGTTGAGTATGTTGTTTCTTGTCGCTCACTTCTGATTGGTTTGTGGCACAGATGACTGATGCTCGTTGCAAAAGATGCACGGAGAAAAAAGTGCGGCTCATGGAGATTATTCAGGCTGGACATGGAGATCGTTACTCGGTATGTCCTTGCAGCTTTTCTTTGGGGTTTGAGATAGACAGACTTGCTTCATATATATATCATGATGTTTCTTTTTGGATATCTCTTGTACCCTCTTATTATTACTATTATTATTATCATTCATTTTCTTTTTGGGAGATGGGGTGGAAAAATATTTACTATGATAACAATTCCCTGTTGCACCCGAATCTTTTATTAGTTGATTGAACATTGTCTATGATACAGCTATCTATAGAGTTAATATGATTGGTAATAGTGAGGAGGAGATTTGAACTTAAAACGATTTCATGCTGTGTTTAGATGATGTGACAGTAATTGATCTCTTTAGAGTTCTTTTCTGTTCTCGCCTTCTCAGGGTAAGCTAATTTACCACCTCATTGGCATTATACTAAATCACCATGCAGGATGTTGAAGGGAATTACCTTGCATAGGGACCTATTTGCCTGTCATGTCACTTAAATTTTGTGTAGTCACTTTCGAGTTCTACTCACGTTAAAGAGAAAACAGATTGAATATACAGTAAATGCCATTGGGAAATTTGTCTAATGTATACTTTTTAGCCATTTCATCTTTTTTCTTGAATGCTGACCGACCAGCTCTTGTTTTTTTTTTTTTTTTTTTAAAAAAAACTCAGCTGGAGTGTATTGCTTGTGGCAATGCTTGGTATGCTTCTAGAGACGAAGCTGCTAGCCTCACAATCGATGGGCCAAATTTTGCCAGGAGCGTTGGAACAGAGCCGTTGGCCACTGCTAAGTTCGAAGATGTAGAGAAGAAGTTAACGAGTCCCCGGAGATCTGATAAAGGAGGAGCTAGTGACATTCTAAAGAAATCAACAGAAGCTTACATGCCAGTCCTCGATAGCCAGCGATCATTCAACAAGATCAAGGCTGAAGACAATGCTACCACCAGCAATGCCGACTGATCCTTCTGCTAGTTTCTCATAGGCACAATCATCTCCTACAAATAATAGATAGTACACACATACAGTTGGTATAGATATGGGGGGTAGTTGGAATATAATCCTAGTCTAGTTAGAAATACAATTTCGACAGCTTGGTATGGCTTGTTTCCTTTATTAGGACTGTACAATCTGCACAGTTGTATAGGGCGTAGGGTAAAAGTTTGATGGATGTAATCTTATGTAGTCTTAAATTATTATAAACTTCAGTCTAGAAGTGAGGTGATTTATGTTTTGAGTAGTGTGTTTTCAGCTGCATTTACGTGTCTTAATTAATGGCTTTGGTCCACCTTTTCTTATCATGCATTCATGCACTCTACGAGGACATGCAATGAAGGAAAAGTGTTGGAAAAAATAGTCATTTCGAGGTGAGACTTCATGTTGAAGGTTTCATGTTTAAAATTTCGTCAGCAAAAGCAAAACCTTGTGCACACCCAGATAGCGATTGTGGTTCCCCCCGTTATAAATAGATGCGTTGGGAAGGAATCTTTATTATCTATATCTATAGGTGATGGCACTCTGATTTTCGTACAATAGCCTACTCACCATGTTGAAAAAATCAACCCCATTCATAAATTTTCTTAAATTAACAAGTTGAAAATCATTGGAGATCCCAAATACAGTTGGAATAGATGAATCGAAGTAAGATTGGGTATAAATCACCCTTCTTAGATTTCACTCATGCGTCGTTGTTCGTCAACAGCTAAAGTGAAATAACTAAGTATTAGAAGTCCTATAGCATAAAAATGTTACGACTACAATTTCAAAAAGTTTCACTTCTTTTTTAAATCTTTTATTCGATCAAACTGATAAAATATAAATTCAATAAATTTCATGCTTGCTTAGACAGGATATGACGTTGCTTAGTGTTATGAAGAATATGTCCTTAGATAGAAAGGAGTAGAGGTCGTGTATTAGGACAGAAGGTTAGAAACCTTGTGTTATAGTAAATTAGTAGTCGTGGTCATTAATTATATATTATGTTATTGTCCGTCATTTATTTTTATTTTTATTATTGCTATATATTTTCATTTGTTGTCCATTCTAATCGTTTCGTATCTAGGAAAGCAACTACCTCACATCTCTATGAGGTAATGATGAAATCTGCGTATATTTTTCTCTTCTCAAACCTCACTTCTGAGTATATTGTTACTTTTCATGCTCGCTTACAATTTATATAGCAAAATGATCAAACCAAGATTTCCTTTGTTACATTTATTATTCTTTTATAATGAACTACGAGATGAGGGTTTGCAGGAAACAATCTCTCTACTTCTATGAGGTAATGATAAGGTCTACATATATTCTACCCTCCCAAATCTCACTTGTGGAATTTCACTGGGTAAGTTATTGTTGTTATTATTGTTATAATGAACTACGAGACTAAATGCTTTGGTGATAAGTAAATGCTTAAAAATAAAATAATTCGATGCATGAAATATTTTGTGTTTATCTTGTTAAGGATAGGGATGTCAATTTGGGAAATAATAGTGAGTCGGCGGGTAATAAGATACTTTGATTTCTATTTGACTGACAAATTTCAGATCTGTTTTCCTCCCGCTTTAAACTATTTCACATGCACCCCCTCTTAAATTTACTCTTTTGTCCTTCGTCTTCCCACATCTTCTACCTTGCAATGACCAAAATACCCTTATAAAAAAGAAAAATAAATAAATAAAAAGTTTAATAATATGAAATATGAGTACTTAATGGCAATGCTAAACCGTTTCGATGGTCGTTGTGTATTGTCTCATAGCATATTGTATTATATTGTATTATATTATCTCTTCATTTTTGAGATGAGGGTCTTCCGAAAATAACATTTCTATCTTTATGAGGTTGTAGTAAGATCTGCATACATTTTATCCTCCTCAAACCCCACTTGTGAGATTCCACTTGGTATATTGTCGTATATTACCCCTCCGTCATATTTTAGTCGTCATATTGCGATTTTTAAAGTCAATTTGACTAATTGTAAAGTTAAATTAAATTGATATTTTAAAATAAAAATTTAGATATTTAAAAACTATAAGAAAGTACTGTTTGTTACAATTTTTTTTTTTCATATCAATATGATGAAAAAATATATATTAAAATTTTAGTTAAAGTCCACATAGATTATAAAATATCACATACTAATAATTTGAAGGATAAACTTATCAGAAAAATAAGGTATGGAGTAGGACTACTATAAAGGAGTAGTGTAAATGATAAAATAAAATCATTGATAATAAATGAAGATAAAATAAGAAATAAAAAATAAGGTTACAAGCACAATCACACCAAATCGATCTTACACAAAATGAGACAAAGTATAATAGTGTCTAATACTAAATGTTACTAACTTTTAGAGTGTTTATATTTACATAAATATCTTTATATTCGGATTTAGACATTTTAATCTTATAAAAAAAGTTAAAATATGTCCTTATTTATATTAAAATCTTGATAAATGAGAGACACATTATTGCTTCTCAAAAAAGGGAATAAAAAAGGAAAGAAATTTCTTACGGCAAGTTATAGGAGCATTATTATTCATTACTCAATTACTTTGGTAATAATATCTTTTTCAATGTACAATAAATAAATAAATTGTAATAATTGGTAATAAAGTGTGATGGACCATACTACCATAATTATAATTAATATACAACTGTATAATTAAATTCTTTACCAAATATAAGTTGACAAATTTGAAGCTTATCATATATAACACCATCAAAGAATTCAACCAAAAGAACCAAGTATAGGATACCTTATACACTTACATTTTATTATTTTCCTAATAAAATAATAACGTAGTTTGAGATTGAGGCGTAATTTGAGAAGGGCTATGGTATTTGAGATTGAGGCGTAGTTTTGTATTTTTGTTTTTATTTGGTTTGACAAAGAGATGAATTAAAATGACAAAAACTCATACAATCGACAAAAATTAAATTATTTTAATTTAATATTTAAAATCTAAAATTTAGATGATTGAAAAATTATATGAAAAATGTTATAAGCTGTAATCTTTTCACGTTAATATGATGAAAAAATATATCTTAAATGTTAGTCAAAATTCATGTAATTTAACCTAAACAAAGTGAAAGGGAGGAGTGTATAGTAGAACTTGAAAGGATGCATTTAAGAAAATTTAACATAATACTCCCTTTGTCCAATAGTATTTGTCCGTTATTGACTTCGTACAAAGATTAAAAAACAGTAAATACAGGAAATAATTTTATCAAATAATTCTTATGAAATATAAGTTATTTAAATATTGAAAAATAAATAATATTCAATAATAAGGATAAAATAGCTGCAAAATGATAAATTATTCATTGGTTTTATAAACTGAACAAATATAATCGGACAATTTCAAATACTCCTTCCAGTCATTTTTTCCATTGATTTGACACAGAGATTAAGAAGTAACAAATGATAAGGGTAATTTTACCAAATCCCTTTTTGAATATAACTAATATAATGTTTTGAAAAATATAATAGGTAAATGACTATAATTAATAATAAGAATAAATTAGAAATTAAGTGTAAAATTATTTTTTGATTTCAGAAAATGAACAATTACTGTTGGACATTCCAAAATAGTACAATAGATCAGTAAAGATGGAGAGAAGAAGTAATACTCCCTCCGTTTTATATTAAGTGAATTGTTGGGTCATTTCACACATATTAAGAAAAAGAAATAAAAATAAAATTTAACCATGTTTTTCCATTTTTACCCTTTTTAAACTCCACATACTCATTTAATACATCAGTTATTTCTCATATAAAACTCAATCTTAGAAACCTAATTAATGAAAGGTAAAATTAGAAAAAAAATTTCAACATATTCCTTGAAAAGTGAACAATTTGTTTATTTTGAAACGTCAAAAATTTTCCAACAATTCACTTAATATGAAAAGGAGAGAATATATACCAATATTTGTAAAATTCATGAGCAATAAAAAGTTACCCTATTTATGCAACATAAAATAGTTCCATGCCTTAAAAGTATGCACATAGAGTACTTCCTCAACCAAATCTTTACTTGCAATTGTCCCTTTCTCCATTAAAGTTTCACTACAAAATGTCTAGCCATTTTATGGTTGATAGTGAAATAAATGAATTTTTCAGAAAAAACATTATATCACTTTAATAATAATCATTAATAGTACAATTTTCTGGTGCTAAAATTTTAACACTAGTAATTACTAATAGTTTTTTTGAAAAATCAAAACTAAATAATTTTTGAAAAAGGAATGAAGTACAAAAACAAGTGATAAAAGTTTATCTTTTAAGTGTAATAACACAATCTCAAATGGTGAATTTAACATTTATGTTACTTCATCTGTTCACTTTTACTTTTCACTGTTTCGAAGTCAATGTGACTAAACTTCAAAACTAAATTGAAGTAGTTAATTTGATATCTAAAATTTAGATGATTGAAAACTATACAAAAAATGCTATAAGTTGCAATCCTTCTCATATTAATATGATGAAAAAATATATCTTAAAGTGTTGATCAAAGTTTATATGGCTTGACCTCAATAAGTGAATTAACGACAAGTAAAAATGCATGGAGGGGTAAAATTGTCAAATATCTTCTAAGAATCAAGGGTATTCCTTTTTGAAGGGATCTGAAATCTAGTACATTTAATTCACCATTAATAAAAAAAAGATTATTTATTATTATAAATTGGCAATCACCTTGATCATAAGAATCCTGTACCATAGTATTAATTTTGGAAAACAATTATATTTAATTAGCCAAGAAAAAGCCAAAGAGAAAACAGTATCTGCTATTCCCAATAAAATATTATTAATCCTTGTGCAGTGATTCCTCTAATTAATAATTGGGCTGTCCCCCTCTTTGATTTACCAATTTTACCCCTAAATCAAGTTAGATTAGTCTTATTTTCAAGGTTAATTTTGGAAATTTTCAATCTTGAATGTGCCTAAAACAATGCCTAAAAAGTAGACATTGAACAAAGTGAAAGAAGGCAAGAAAGAAAGGCCACACAATACAAAATAAAAATTATTTTAAAATAAGTATTACTTTAATAAAAATAAACTTTTATTTTAAATCAAATATTTTGAACTTCAAGATAAGAATTAGTATTGTTTTAGTCATTTTTACTTATTCAAAAATCTTGGCTTGGTCATATCGTTTAAAGAGTTATAATTAAAATAATGCAATTGCTTATTATCATTTTTAAATATAATACAATAATAATATATTCAGTGAAATTTCATAAATAGGGTCTGATGAGTGTAAAATGTACCACTATCTAATAAAAATAACGAGACTATTTTCGAAAGATATCAACAATAACAAATTTAGTGAAATTTTACAAGTGGGGTCTGGAGAGGTAAAAATGTACGCACCCCTTATACCACTATCTCATAGAGATAGAGAGACTATTTTCAAGGAACTCTCGTCTCAAAAATCTATAAGCAGAATAAACTATATATGAAAAAAGAAAAAAAAAAGAAAAACCAGGAAAAAAGACTAATAATGAAAGTAATAATAGAAAGATTCTCATTTTAAAAAATATCAAACCTCAAAAACAGAAAATACTACATAAGAAAACACATTAATAAATATACTATTAATTAATAAAACTAAATTAGATATTATGTGATAGTTTTTTCGTTAAATAAATAAAAATATATGTATTTATTTTTAATATTATAATAAATTATTTGAGATGAGGGTTCCAGAAAATAGACTCTCTACTCTTATGAGGTAGTGATAAGGTCTGCATATATTCTGCCCTCCTCAAACGCTATTTATGAAATTTTATTGAGTATGTTATTATTGTTGTTATAATATAATAATAAATTATTATAAATATTCAATAAATTGTATTTTTAATAGCCTATGAAATGAGCTAAAATAACGCCAAACTAGTGTAACACATATAGAAACAAAGCATGAACGCATATGATGATGTGAGTCAAAGATTGCTTTTTTAGTGGACAAATGGAGTAGCTTGGCAGCTCTTTTGTCCCTCTTCTTCCCTCGTGTGTGAGAGAGAGTTTCACTTAAGACTCTACATTGGTTACCCCACTACCCCTTTTCTTCTCTCAGTCTCTATCCCTACAAGGCATGCTTTTTTTTGGTCATTAACTCATTAAATGGTGTAACTTTTGGTGGCTTGGTGCTAATTCTTGTTATTGTTTTACCCATGTTGTTTTCTTGATTCTCGGAGAAATTTTGAAGTACCATTTTAAAGCAATGTGAGGTTGGTTTTGGTATCTTCTCTTTTACCCTTTTGTAGAATATCTAAATGTGAAATGTGAAATGTGCTTTCTTGGATGAGACTTTGAGGTTAAGAGATTACAATGAAATGATTGCTTCTGCTAGGAGTTTGTTGGGGGGTTTTTCTTTTGCTTCACTTCTCTTGAAATCAAGTGGGGTATGGTAATGGGACGGTTTCAAGATTTGTTTTGCAATAAATTCAACCATTTTTATTAGGGGGATTCATAGTTAATTGGGGTTTGTGAGATTTCCTTGTTTTGTTACATTGGTTGGACCAAAGTTTGCTCCTTTGAGGGTTTTTTTGTTTCTAAGCATTGGAATTTATCATTAGGGTCTCTTAGAATTTGTGCATTTGTTAGGCTTCTTTTGTCAATTTGAAGACATGGGTATGCCCTTTCTGTATTTCTTTTTGTTGCATTATCTTCAGTTTTGTAAGTGAAACATATGGAAGCATTGTGGTTTCTTGGTTTAGAGTCTTTCTCTTAGATCTAGTTGTGTGCTGTATTCCTGAACTTTTGTTATGTTTAAGGCATGTTTGGATTCTTGGAGTTTAAAAATCCAATCTTTAGATATTTTTAATTGGCTTAGTTCATTGAATTTTGTGATGAGGTTTCCCTGGAAACTACCTCTCTATCTCTGTGAATAAGGTAGTGGTAAGGTCTGCTTACATTCTACCCCACTTGTGGGATTTCACTGGGTATGTTGTTGCTGTTGGCTTAGTTCATTGAAATGTTGCTCTAGAAGATTTTAGTCCTACAACAACATACTCAGTGTAATTCCACAAGTAGGGTTTGGAAAGTGTGAGACGTTCGCATACCTTACCCCCTTCCTTTGTGGGGGTGGGGAAGTTGTTTCTGTATAAGATTTTAGTTCTATAAATTATAAATTCTTATGTGCTTAGTTGTATTTCTTTGATGTTTGTTTTGAATTGTAATGCATTGTGTTTAGTAGTTTGTGGATTTTTACTGTGAATGACCTGTTATGTTGTCCTTGATAGGTAGCAGATCAATTGATATGACTAGATATGGAGTTAGAATTCGACAAGTATTGTGTATTAGATGGAAGTCCTACAACTGTGCTTCCATCTTCACGACATCGTCTAAAAGGTGAAAGGAGAAAAAGCAAAGGAAATTCCAAATTCAGCAAAGAAGTGTTGTCTGTAGATGGTGGTTTCACTGAGATAAGCTTTCATCGGTATCGTAGCGTGTCTTGTAAAGATGCTCCCTCAAGGAAATCACATTTGGGAAGAAATGATTTCCTAAAGAGGGGCTCTGTGTATCAAAGTTCTAAAGATATTAGAGGCATCAAGAAAACTGATGCTATTGGGGAAAGAAGAAAAATTGAGTTCTCTAGGGGCAATGCCACTGCATTCTCATTTGGCATTGTTGATGTTTTGTGTGGTTCAGATGAGGATGATTCACTCGTAGATAAACATAGATCCTCATTTAAACTTACTCCCGAGAGCTATTTACCATCAGATAGTTCTCTAGGAAGTTCTTTAAATTCTGAATATAGAGAAAACAGGAGGAGTCAAATTCCATTAAGACAACCAGCTCTGGATTCAAGCATCATGTCTCAATCCATTGCTGATCGTCTATGTGAAGTTAAGAGACTCTCGGAGAGGGATCCATCTGTGTCTTTGTCCAAATCGCTCTCTGCAAAGTTAGCACTACCACATTCTCCTGCTCGGTCAGAAAGCGATAGCTCCTGGACTAGCAGCCAAAAAACCCGTTTCAGCCCTATAAGAAAGATGTTTGATCCATTTGGTAAATCAAAGTCTCTGAAAAGTCCATTGAGTTATACTTTCAAACCTGACATGGATATTAAGAATGAGCTTGTTGATGCCAGTAGAGGCGGAACAGTTCATAAATCTCTATTGCGTGATTTCTCAAACATAGCAGAGCCATTGGAATGTAATTCAAATGTGCAGAGTTTACCGGCTCACTTGCACGGCTTGCTCAGGTCAGGTAAGAAAAGTGGATTGCCTTTTTATGAATTCTCAGTGAAGTCACCTGAAGATAGTTTTGTCGCAAAGTCATGGAAAGTAGATAATACCTTGAATTGGGTGTACACATTTCACTCTCTTCACCACAAAAGGAAGAGCAATGCTAGTGGTGGATGGGGATCAAAAGACGGCGTTAGCGAACCGTTGTTGGTTGGGAAGATGCAAGTTTCCTGTTATTTATGTACAGACATTAAAAACGCTGGAGATTGCGACAACTCAATGGTGACAGAGTTTGTCTTGTATGATACACCCCATTCAAGAAAAAGAGTTTCTTTTCAAGAAAGTTGTTGTTCTTCCCCAGATGTCACTATTGCACCTAAGGCCTCAGATGAAAAGTCATCTGGAGCTAATCGTGAAACCGTAGAGGTTGAAATTGCTGCCATTGCTATAGAGGTACCATTTGAAAAGAGAGAGAGTTTAAAATTCAGGAGTGGGGATGCAAAGGCTGATCAGCCCCTTCCCAACTTACTGGATCTCTCTGTGGTTGAACAAAGAATTGGACATTCTGATAGTGTAAGCCCCGCCAAGGTGAACGTTGTGATCCCCTCCGGACACCATGGTCTTCCAACAACTGAAAGTCCTGGTCCTTCGCCCTTGTTGGATAGATGGAGAATGGGTGGAGGTTGTGACTGTGGCGGCTGGGACATGGCATGCCCGCTTCACATATTTGGCAATCCAAATATTCGTATTGATGACAATCGTCCTCTGGTCGAGAGGCAGCAGCCACTGGAACTCTTCATTCAGGTAGTATTCTTGCTGTTGCCTAAACATATGTAGTCCTATAGACATTTTCTAGGCATTTACTTTGAAGAACATCTTTTAGACCTTCAGCAATCCTGGTAGACATAATTAGTCATGCTACTTTTATCAGGAGTATTTCATTATTCACTAGTGTTGAAGTTTAGTTCATCATCGATTTCTCATGTTAATAGATTCATATGTGACACTACCTCCATTTCAATTTGATCGTCTAGTTTTGACTTGACACAGTTTTAGAAAGCAAAAAGACGATTTTTGAGTCTTATAATCTTAAACTAAAGGTATGTGGAATATACAAATGCCTTTTGATCTTGTAGTTTTGAACATGTCACATGGAAAGTTGGAAATAATGAGTTGCTATAAAAGGGAAAGTATGCTTTCTTTTTGAAACATACTAAAAAGGAAAGTAAGACAAGAAACCAATGTTAACTGTTCTTGTAAACTTGTTTTTAAGAAACCAAATCATTGTCTTTTCAAGGTATACAAGCCAAAGCGATGATCTATCTTACTCCAGGACAGAGAGATTATAGCCAACTGTATTTGCTCGATTATTACTGATAATGCTTTGTCCTGAAAGTGCTTTTTCCTTATTCATGGTTTCAAACTGTATACAGGGAACAAAAGATAAAGCTCCAGCATTGACCATGACGCTTAAGGAGGATGGACAGTATTCAGTTGATTTCCATGCTCAGTTGTCTGCATTACAAGCGTTCTCTATTTGTGTCTCAATTTTGCATTCTATGGAAACCTCAATTGCTGTGGGACAAGAGAACAATGTAGAATCTTTGCAATCCAACACGTTGAGGGTGTCTGTTCAGGATGACATGAAAGGTTTGATCAATGCAGTTAGAGAGGAAAAGAAACAGAAAGTACACAAGCAAGTGGAGCAAGTATTCCCATCTTTTCTGCTCAATCCACCATTCTCTCCAATTGGTCGGGTATAGTCTTGAACGACTCGCTCAGCTAGGCGTATATCAAGTTCCATACAAAAACTGGTTGCTTTGTGAACTCGAGATCATCCAGATGCAACTATTTTGTGCATGAGAGGAGCCAAGACATGAGGCAGCATCGCGAGCTTGTCGAAGTCTTAGAGATGCCACAACACCATACTGTTTATATTTAGTTGATAGGGAGGGCATAGGAATCTCAATTCAATTTTTTTCAACTATAGAAAATTTCTGATATAAGCATTAGCCTACATGTAATTTATTTATGATGGCCACAAGGTGCTCAAGGAAAGAAAGTCACAAGGGAAATTTTGAACACTCTTTGTAGTATGAGTTAGTAGAATACTTTTGTTTGAGTCTTTTTTAAAAAAATGTAAGTATACTATTTGTGGAAAATAAATAGCTGTTGGGCCACTTAATCCAAAGGCAGTTGCATGTTTCTTTTTTTTAGTCATAAGTTTTTAGCTTTTCATGAAATGCACATGATGGCCAGTATGAAACAAAATAATTCATTTTCTTGAAAATGGACTTTCTTTGTCTCTCTGCTGTTGGGAAGGAAAACATAATCCTTACTGTAATTTTTTTAATCTAAGAGATAAAATATGACCTTAGATAGAAAGGAACGGAGGTTGCGTATTCGGGTAGAAGGTTAATAGGCTAGTAGGGATGGAATGATGTCTGACCTTGTAATATAGTAGATTAGTAGGATTAGTCGTGTCTTTACATCTTGTGTTGTTATTGTCCGTTTTATATTTGTTACTTTTATTGTATTATATGTATTATCATGTGCTTTCACATCTAGTATCTTCTGCTTTTGGGGCATGATATTTTTGAGACGTGGGTCTTCTGAAACAACCTCTCTATCTCTATGAGGTAGTGATAAGGTCTGCGTATATTTTACCTTTCCAGACCTCACTTTTAGGATTCCACAGGTATGTTGTGATTATTTGTATAGAATTCTTTTTTGGCATAATACATAAATGTGTCTTTGAATATGGTTTCAATTGACATCTATGCTCTTCAGTTTGCGTGTGCACAAGTAGACGTTCAAACTTATATAAAATTGAACAAGTAGACACATATATTCTATGTAGTGTGCTAACTGCTAAGTGGCAATTCGTGAGAAATACACTGGAACTTATTTGTATTATGCCACATAGAATGCATGTGTATACTTATATAGTGTTATACAAGTTTACGTGTTTATTTGTGCACACCCAAAGCCGGAGATTTTTTTTTTTTAAATTGAGGGTAGGGGAAGGGGAAACGGGGAGGGGGATTGCAATGCGGGGAATCGAGCTCTCAACAACAAGGTGGGAGTTCAGATAGTCAACTAACTGAGCTACTAAAATTCCTCTAGCCGGAGAATATAGATATCAAATTAAAACACGTTTATGTATTATGCCTTCTTTCTTGTTCTTTTCTTTTTTTCGATATTTTGTTTTAAAAGAGCAACTGGCCAGTGACCTCCTGTTATGATCCTACAAATACACAAACTTTACTTCTTTACTTTGTGAGGTGGAGAGGTTGTTTCCGATAAACTTTTGAGTGGCCTCCCATATAAAAAATTTAAGTGAGAAAATGCAAACCTTATCCATACTACCTTGTGAGATAGAAAGATTGTTTATATAGACCTTTGGAGGCCTCCCATGTAAAAAATTTGAATGAGGAAAAACACATAAGTTGTTGGGAAGGAAAACATAATCCTTAAGGCCAATGGCCTCCGTCATGATCTCACTAGTGTTCTGATGAGGTGGAGAGATTGTTTTAATAGTCGAGTGACCTCTCGTCCTTATAAGATAGAAAAGTTATTTCTAATAGAATTTCAAGTGACCTCCAATATAGGTAATAAGTAAGAAATGTAAACGAGCATGCTATTTCCACTAGAATTTCAAGTGACCTCCAATATGAGTAAGATTAAATGAACGAAAAAGAAAAAACAAGAGCGCTGTTGCCAGGGATTGAACCCGGGTCACCCGGGTGACAGGCAGGAATACTTACCACTATACTACGACTTCGTTGGAAAAAAATGCGAACTGCTATTATCTGAAAAAAAATTTCTTTAATTATCTACTCTAATAGAATTTACAATTGAATATTTTACACTTAAAGACTTCCTTTTTTTTGTTTTTTTTTTTGGGAAGTCCTGGGTTTACTTGATCCATTAGGTTTCTACTGTTTTTGTTGAGTCGAGGATTCATCGAAAACAACTTGTTTACCTTCCAAAGTAGAGATAAGATCTGCATATACTCTATTAACTCTAAACATCCCTCGTAAAATTACACTAGATGTGTTATCATTGTTGTTTCTATTGTCTTTGTTGGAAATATATTTGTTAATAGCACTTCTCATCAATGTTTATAGTAACCAACAAGGAAAGGAAAATAGACATTTCTCTAAATATAAATAATGTTCTAAGACAAGGCTACACAATATATAATTACACTATTGCAGACTAACCAGAAATCAATCAATCAACTATACCAGGCACCCCTACATGGCTACATCCTCTCCAAACCCTGACCCCCCACCCCGGCCTCCGCTCATCACTAACGGCTAAGCTCACACGGTTCAAAACTCGATGGATAATCAGGCTGCATCTTTCAATGAAGTGCTCAGAAAACCAAGAAGTGGTTATCACTTCAGTTTCCTTCACCATCTGTTTGGTGCTCCAGGCCAAAGGAAAATATCCATGTTAATCTTGAAATCATGTTTTCTCACTTGGAACATTGCTGCAAAAATGCACTGCCTTGAAGTGATGTTTCCTTTCTTAGCTTTGTGAAGGCAATGTCGTGTGATCATCTTCCATATGTTCACATGGAACCGTTTCTGTTTTAGGCTTCGGGACATCCAAAGAAAATACCCTCTTGAACGATTCATAAGATGCAAAGAAAAGTGCTCCCTGAGTCATATACATGATCAACCTAGGACTCAAGCCCCTGACATAAAATCAAGGTTCATTATTACTAGAACAAATAAATGGCTAGCGTAAACAACATATTGACAATATGCAGCATGCTTTAGAACGCGGTTGGTGTACATTCAGCATGACTGGCCACAGCACAGACGAATAAGTTATTACTTCTTATGTGTCCAACAAAGTCAGCTTGGTCGGATATGTGCAGCGTCTGACAGACTAATTTGATAAGAGGATGTAGCATCATTAAAATTATATTATGGGATGGGTGGGCGTATCAAATATTTGACACATAAGATCCATAATTAAGTATTACCAGAAGTTTTTCAATTAAATTATTTCAATATGCTATCCAACCATTACCTGTACAGACCCTTTAAACCTTCACGCTTTCCAATTTCTTGAAGTGTGCCGAATACACCAAACTGAGTTGTAGCTCCAGGAATCTGCACGACCAAGACTTTCTTAGGAACTTTACAGATCAGTCACTCATATATATTGTAAAGGGGAAGACGATCAGCACAGAAGCTGAAACTTTACATAAGCACTCATATTGGTCTTAAATCAGTTTCTCAAATAGCAATCAGTTAAACGGAAAAAGGGGATATGAAACACAGCAACTGAACACTATCAGAAGGCTCTAAATTGATCCCAGTTTCAAGTAAACTATAGACATACTGACATCTATCATAACTAGAGTGAACAAGAAAGGGAACACATCAGATGAATAACCTGTGTCTGTAATCTTGTCTTGACAACATCGAAGGGAGTCGTGAATAGTGCAGCAGTAGAGCCAGCTAATCCTCCACAGGCAAGCTGGAAGGAGGAGTAAACAACTGAGAAAAATCTTAATTGTTTGGTACTAGACAATGAAACAAAGAACACTAAGGCTTCATTGCCTCAATGACTAAACTGATAGCCTTGACAATCATTTCTTAAAGCCAATAGTAAAAGCGAGAATGTAAGTGCCAGAAAATTATCTATCATGAGCCTGATAATGGCAACGATAAATGGTAGACAACGGACTGCTCATTGGTTAAAAAAAAAACTAACCGTCATTAGTGTGTCATTTTGGTTGCGCAGTTGAACTGATGACAACCTCAACTCCTTCAGTCTTTCATATGTGTAGAACTGCCAGTCAAAGTAGTAATGTCCAATAAAAGAGCAATAGAAGGTTAAAAAGAATGATGTCAAACTTGGATGAAAGAGAATATGACGCAATCAACTTCCTGTTCCATGGTTCTCTCCAAAAAGGCACAGTGAGAGATTGCTAAAGTCAAAACTTACCTTAATGATTGAGTGTGGAATATTCCTCCAGAGTACAGCTTTCCACCCAGCATATAGTGAAGGCAAACCACCACTTCTTACAATAACAATCAAGGCATTCCTGTAGATGCAAAGAATGAGAAAGGAAGATGTTGTCAGTAGGTAATAATAGCCCTCCACTCCTTATTGTACTGAGTGCAAGTGGCAAATGATTATAACAAAACTACACGGTTAAAGCAGACCACATAATGAGGGTAGGCCAAAAAAGTGAGTTCCTACATTTCACCTTATTTTACTACATTTTATTATTGTTTGAGCTATCATGTTAATGCTTTGTGCTTATTACGTGTGATTTGGTTATAGGACTTGTTTCCGAGCTTTTGAGCAATTTTGGAGCTAAAATAGATGTCTTTGTACTTTGAAGTCTGAGTAGGGGTCCAAG
The DNA here is from genome assembly GCA_000787875.1 of Solanum virginianum. NCBI lineage: Eukaryota > Viridiplantae > Streptophyta > Magnoliopsida > Solanales > Solanaceae > Solanum > Solanum virginianum. The sequence goes on from DF357530.1 coordinate 135,292, forward strand.
AGAATTCAATAGAATCGCGTTCAAGGTTCGAAGACCGAGATGCATGCAAAAAAATGAACTAAATGACGACACTGGAAAATGCTCGGCACCGCCTGTCTTGTGTGCTGCTCCCTGCCAAGAAATCCAGAGGCCTGTTCTAGCACAAGGTGCCATGGATAGCGGGCCACATCAGGCATTTTTTTTGCCAGATTTTTCTCATAGTGTCTTTCAAAGGGTATTTTGGTGCGGGATCTTTTGTACATGGTATAAATACACCAAAAACACAAGTAATATGGGTCTGGATGTTGGGAAGTCAGAGTAAGCAAATAAGGATAGAAGACCTCGGATTTCACTACTTTCATCATCATTTCGATCCATTATGGCAGTTTGGATCGTTAGTTGGTTGTAATGAACTCTAGTTTTCTTTCTTCTTTGACTATGTGCTAGTCTAATTTTATGAGTAGGTCCTCGTAGGTTTTGTGACAGATATGGTGTTTTAGGTTTAATTCATGAATTCAACTTGCTTAAATTGTTAGATTTTGTTAATGGAATTTGAACAGTATGCATAGTTATTGCTTATTAGTTTAATAGAAAGAGAAGCTTTCGCTTGACGATCTATGCTACTAAATTATAATTTGAATAACGATTCTTATCAGTAATCCAAAGAGCTTCTTGAATCATGCTTAAAATTAATTAGGAAAACATTAGTGAGAAGTTTTCCTATTATAAATCCATTGGCTTATTCTTGCAAATGTTCTTCAGCATTAATTAGTTACATCAGAAGATTTAAGTTCATTGGAAAGATGTTTCTCAATATAGTGGACATGGTGGTTGAATTTGCAAAAAGCAACAATACCTCAGATAAGAACCTTAAACAAGTTGATGTTAATTATTTCTTTTGCACCTGTCTAGCCATTATTCCTTACTTCCTCTATTAATAATCAATTGTTATTTCATAATTCCCAAGTCCACTTAAATCAACACTAGTTAAAAGTATATTTGTTACTCGTGGTACAATACGACATCACTCTACAGTTACTAGTTTCCTGAATATACTTAATGAAAATTGTTTGAGGTATTAATTGTACCAATCTTTAAGGAGACACAAATTATTCTATACATTATTTGACTAGCGAAGCGCTTGAAATAATGTCTAATTTGCGCTCATCACATAAGTATTCCCAGAGAGAGCCGCTCCACCCGTAGTAGGGTGGTTAAATAGAAAATTGCGGATTTCTGACCTACGAGCCAGAATTATCTTCCAAGAGGAACTGCTTCTCGAGGATAGCCAAAAAGAGTGGAAGGTGCCTGGCTCATTCCTCCCGATAAAATAGAAAGACAATTGGTGTTGAAAGCTCCGCTGTCCTTTAGATATCAGGAATGAGAAGGCGTTCAGAATGGGGCGCGGAATGGATGCAACCTCGGGCTCGGGAATGTGCGGTTGTGCTTCTTCCCCAGGAGGGTAAAAAGGGCCAAGCGAGGAACCCAACCCCACAGCCAAAAAAGGTAAGTGCCTAACACAAGCCTTATTTATAGTTTAGTAGAGTCAAGATTTGGCTCCCTAAAGTCTAAAGAAATGTGGGGTGGGTGGGGGGCGCTTATGCAACGGGCTATGCCACCCAAACCAGCCAAGCAAAGTTGTATCCATCCCATCTCAAGCACCTAGAATGTCATGATCACAATTGGTTTACCCTAGTTTCTTTGGTAGTTTAGCATACGGTCTCCCCTCCAATAAGAAAAGGTATAAATTGGAAACTTCTCTGCCATTTGGATCGGAGAATTTATTGAGGAAATTGGGTTTTAATCCCAGAAACCGCACGATTATATAGCCAAGGAGAAAAAGTTACGCCTAAAATCATCCCAAGAGCTGCTAATGTGGCTACTAAGCTATTTCTTTAGAAAGCTCCTACTAAGATGAGAAATTCCCTGATAAAGCTGCTAGTACCAGGTGAACTCGTATTGGCCAAAGTGGAAAAGAAGAAAATGGTAGAGAGATTTGGCATGGTGCTCAGTAAACCTCCATAATATCTAACAAGTCGAATCTTATATCGATCATATAGAACACCAACACATAGAAAAAGGGCTAAACCGCTAAAGCAACCAGTCTATGACTTGACATCAGTAGAGTGCTACCTCCAATCGAAAGCATCTAACTTAAGATATCACTAACCCTATTAAGATAAATCAAAAATTCCCTAGTTCACTTTTTCCTGTGAGTTATATCAATTGTGATACAGGCTTCACAACACCAAGGACCAACTGAAATTTAAACACGTAGTTGCAACAAAGATCTTATTTTCAAGGATTTTCTTCAATTCTACGCAGGACTGATGTTGAGGAACAAATGAGTATAATATATATATATATATATATATATATATATATATATATATATAT
>DF357530.1:141700-155604 GCA_000787875.1 Solanum virginianum
TACCTATCTATAAAAGTTGGCACAAATATGTAGAGAGGTTATGGGAACACAACATCCAGTTTTGGATGTCGTAGCTCTTTAGATCTTTCCATTGACTCTCAGATGCAATGCGGAAGAGTGGTGGTTCATACTTCCCCAAGATGTTTGCATAAATTGGGCGGAGGAGCAAAGAGTTTTCTCAACCAATTTCCATGTTAGACCTTACAAGCATCGATTGTAGGAGCCAATCGTCAACTTTCAACGACTTCCAGGTGATTCATTAAGTACAACATGGGAGAGATATAGAGAATATTTGGGGAGGACTCAAGATCATGGTCTATAAGATGATGAAATAGTGGCGAGCTTCTATCGAGCAGTAAATTCCAAACAACAAGCTCAGGCAGATGCTTTATTTGGAGGAGATTGTTGGTCATTCTTGAGGAAGCCATTTGCTGAAGTCACTGAGTACATGGATAAATTCTCTGCTATCTATCAAGTGTACAGCCACTTCAAGAGAAACTAGTAGCATGCACTGGCTTGTCTAGGGAAAGCTCTAACCATGAAGTAAAGAACAGTACAAACATTCGGTTCAAGTTACCACATCAACGGTGCACTGTGGATGAATCTTCTAAGATTGAGAGTATGTTTGAGAAGCTGATCAAGAGAATAGATACACAGGAGGATATATTGCAGGAGATTAAGTTCGATATCATCAATATGAACTATAAGGTGGACCAACAGGCCTCAGTAATTCAACGACTTGATGACAAGTTTGACCTTGTTTTCATGCAACTAGAGCATATGCAAAGTGATAGAAGGAGAGGTACAGGAGCTGGTGATAAAAGAGCATCAAGTCTTGAGAAAGTCTAAGTATTCAAGATGACTAAGTCGTGCCACGACATTAAACAAGGCGCTTCTTGGGAGGCAACACAAGTACTTTTCATGTTTTTGGCTTATTTTGAGTTTATTTTGATTGTATGAGTTTTTAGGTAGTGGTTTGATTTTTGTTTATTTTTCTCTTTTAAGATATTGAATCAGTTGTATGTTTGGATAATGGTGTATTTTGAGATCAAGGTTTGTGTTGAACAAGTTTAAGAAAATGGCATTAGAAGTAGCCTCTACAACCAGGCCTACGAGCCATAGCATGCACTATGACTCATAGTCATGCCTCGTAGAGGATAATAGTGGTGATTTAAAGTTAGCACTCCCACTACAAGACAACTTTATGATCCATAGTCCAAGCTACGAGTCGTAAATGGGGTCCGTAGTGCCCAGGTATATTTCTGAAATTTTTCTTAATTTTTAGTGGTTTACGAAACCAAGACCTATAAGTCGTAGTCAGGCCTACGACCCGTAGTCGGGGTCTTATAGACCCGACTCGGTGATTTTAAAAGTCAGCTCGACGGGAGTATTTAAAAGGTCAAAATTCATTTTGACCCTTAAATCCCCCATTTTAAACCCTAATACTCTCTCAAATACTTTCCCCATTGTTCCGATTAATTTCCTGGCTTACCCACAGTATTTTCCGGAGACTTTTCCTACAAGCATAGGAAAGCTAAGGTTTCGGCCTCCTCTTGTTCTCATTTTGTTCATTTGATCATCATTTTCTATTGAGGTATGTTCCTTGGTTAAATTTCACACATAACCTATGGTGTCTCTTGAACTTCTTGAATGATTGTGTGTTTGAAATTCATATTAATAATACTCATGGGAAAATGTATTCATGTGAATGATAACTAGGCATGGTTAAATTTCACACATAACCTATGGTGTCTCTTGAACTTCTTGAATGATTGTGTGTTTGAAATTCATATTAATAATACTCATGGGAAAATGTATTCATGTGAATGATAACTAGGGTTTTTGTCGATTAGAATTCCCTGAGATTGACCCTAATTGTGAAATTATCATTGTTGCTTGGTTCTGATGATCATATTTTGCCATATATTATTGATTACATGTTCGGAATGAGTGTATGATGGTTTGTTAGTTGACTAAGTCATGTCGGTATGAAATATGTGTCTTGGGTATGTCTATTATTGTGAAAAATAGTGGTTTGAGTAATCATGTATATGCTTGACGAGTCAATTCCATAAACATTCATGTTTTTGTGCAAGTGATCTTGTTATAAGTTCTGGGATTAACCATTTTTGGATTTTTGAATGTGATGGGGGATTTGATGCTTTAATTATTCATTATAGGGAAGAATTTATGGTTTGATTCTTGGTTGGAATATCATGCTTGGTTAATGGATTTGTTTTTATGCCGAATATGTTGATGAAATCTTGCTTCGATAATATTTATGTTTGCGTTTTGAATGAATTTTGTAGTGATTTTGTGAAGTTACAAGCACCTCAGATACCTGATGTCCCCTGTTACGAGGGCCTCCTACGACTCTCAAGAGGACCTACGGGCCATAGTTGCCCCTCGTAGGGGATAACAGTGACCCAACGTTTCTTAACATTCATAATACAAGACCCACCAATAAGTTGTAGTGTCTACTACGCACCATAGTGGGGTCTCGTAAACTTGCCTTGTGATTTATTCTGGGCACTAAAAATTGGAACAAGCCCCGTCTACGACCCGTAGTCACGACTAGAGTTGTAACTAAGCCTCATACTGCATAAATTATTGTCAGAAACCTATGGACTATGAGGCCACAGTACGACTCATAGTCTTCACTATGAGTCATAACTGAGCCTCGTACCTGTAACCTGCAGCTGATGCAATGAGATTTTATTGAGTGCTTTTCTTTTTATTGTTGTTTATTTCTATTTTTTATCTGTTTCTATTATTTGTTTAGGTAACTTGGGGCTAATTGTTAGTTTGTGATAAATATTTCAGGTACGATGACTCTGAAAAATAGAAATGTAGCAATCCAGGCCTTCGACGAGAGGTTGACCGACCAAGACACAGACGAGGAATGCTCTAAAGGCTCAACTGAAGAGCCCAATGTCCGAATTGACCCAGAGGCTCAGAGGTCTCAAACTAGAGCTTAGACTATATGGACCACAATGAAAGTTGAGTGTACCTCCCAGTTTGGTGAGGGGGGAAGTGTAGATTGGTCTGAGTCAGATGAGATGCCTCAGGACGAAGGAGGAGCTTAGACTATATGGACCACAATGAAAGTTGAGTGTACCTCCCAGTTTGGTGAGGGGGGAAGTGTAGATTGGTCTGAGTCAGATGAGATGCCTCAGGACGAAGGAGCAACTCAGTCCTCAGTCGACCAATCCATTTCTGCTAATGATCCTCAGCATCACCAATGGGAAGACGTAGGTATGAAGGCTATCTATCAGCAGGGGTTGGAGTTTAAGGGCCAGGGGAAGCCCGTAAGGCTTTCTATGAGGAGATCGGATTAGTTGATTTTGGGCTAAACCATGTTACTGAGTTGGCGGCCGAGATAGACAGGCATGGGCTCCGGTGGCTAACAGAGAAGCTGGGCAAGTATGCCCCTCTTCTAGTCCTAGAGTTTTATGCAGCATATGCAGCCAACATCCTCAAAGATCTTCCCAAGGGGCAGAAAGCTATTGATAGGCCCCGGTTGAGAGAGGTCCTAATCTGAGGTAAGCGGGTGAATATTTCAGAGGACACCATTTACAGAGCACCATTCGGGCCTACTTACAGAGCACCCCAGTCCATAGTTGAGTATGATAGTCGAATTGATAAGATGAGATGGGCTGTGATTGGGAAGAATGCGTACTTAAGGATCGAGCTCCTGAGATGGGTGGCTAGTCAGATATCAGATAGTGACCCCGAGCCTTCATGGGTCACCACACACATCGAGCCCACCGTGAAGTCTCATCTCTCCTTCCCTAAAAAATTTTGGTGTTCCATCATTCGACCCACATACACTGGTAATGTTATCACCTTAGAGTGAGCGGCCCTAGTAGCCAACATCTTCACTGGCTATGACATTGATTTGGCTCGTGTGATGGTTGAGCAGATTCATGAGTCCGCACTTTAGAGGAATACATCTATGCCCTTTCCTATCCTGATCCATAAGTTATGCATGAAAGTCAGGGTGCATATCTCTCTCTATCTTAATCAACATGTCGAGGCCCTTCACACTATGGATCCCATCCTGATCAAGGCTGATGAGAATCCGGTGGCCCTCCAGCGAGCAACACCTTTTCCCATTCCTGAGCCAGCTACAGAGGGTTCAACTCCAGCTGCCACTACTTCCACTCCAACTGCACCGGAGCATTCCATAGCAGTTGACACTGAGATGGGTCCTTCCATAGCCACACCTGCACCAGATCAATCGATATCTTAGGTTCCTTCTGCAAACTTTCCTATTATATTTGCTATTGCATTTCAGGCCATGGTTCACAGGTTATCCAGGACAGAGACCCAGCTAGCCAGGTTGATGGAGTAGAGGAAGGCTTTAGATGTTGAGAGATTGCATGGAGCTTGTACTTCTAGCTCAGCTGCAGCCCAGACTACTCTAGAGAAAGGAGCAACCATGACCAAACTGATGCCGGTGCCTGAGCACCATATTGATGTTTGATGTTTTTGACCCTCATTCTTACTGCTATTTTTGGATACTTTGTTCTTATTACTGTTTTGGATGATTTGGTTTTATTTAGTTTTTGTTATATACTTTGAGGACAAAGTACTTTTGTTTTGGTGGGGTATGGGTAGTTATGGATTAAGGTGAAGTTTGAGAGCCTTTAATCCATAGCTATCCTAACTTTGAGGACAAAGTCCTTTTGTTTTGGTGGGGTATGGGTAGTTATGGATTAAGGTGAAGTCTGAGTAGCCTTTAATCCATAACTATCCTAGTTTTGATATCCCAAGGTTTTATGCTATGTTTTTTTTCTTGTGGATGATTTTATTTTATGTTGAACCGACATGTTTAGGTGTTTTGGATAATTTGTGGATATATGGTGATTAAGACTTTTGGCATGTATATAGATTTGAATGGTTTTATTGAATGTTTTCAAAATTGATACCCACAAAATTTTTGTGATTGTTGGTTATTCTTGCGATCTTGCATGTGTGATTGATTTAGCAATGATTGTTTTGATTAAGTGAAGGCAAGTTGATGCTTGAAGCATATCGGTGAGTCTATTCTGGCTATGTATACAATGTCATGTGTGTGAGATAATTTTGTATGTTTATGCATTGTGTACTAATTCAGAACTTGCCTTGTTACTCTGAGTTGGACTGGAGATTGTGTTGATTAGGAAAGGATCTTAGGTCATTGTTCTTTAAACTAGTCCACTTTGGAAGAACCTAAGTTACTGACTGGAGATTGTGTTGATTAGGAAAGGATCTTAGGTCATTGTTCTTTAAACTAGTCCACTTTTGCCTAAATGACCTACCAAATGAAAAGTTTTATCCCTTGTTCCAAATATTTGAGCCTTACATGCACTTTTTCTTTCTTGATACCTAGCTAGCCTAACCTTGTCTAGTGAAATGCCTTGATATTGGCCTTGGCCTATCCATGAACATTGTGAATCTTGACTGAGGCAAAAAGCCTAAGTTGAGGGTGGCTACCAAAAGTGGCCCAGGTTTAGGAAATGGATATTGTGTATATCACCTCCGGCTAAAAGCCTAAGTCGAGGGTGGCTGATGTTGTGGTATAGTAGCAAAAATGAGGTGAGCAGTTGGAAATGAAAGAAAAAGATATAAATTCATGTACCGGGTGAGAGAAAAAGAAGAAAAGATGCCTTAGAATGAGAAGAATAGCAAAATGAGTTCAAAAATAAGACACAAGCTGAGAAATGAAAAGAAAATATCCAAAAAAGCTTGAAAATGGAGAATAAGGGAGCAGAAAGTCGAAATGGTTGAGTTGTTGAGGTGAAAGTGTTGAAAAGCATGGTTCAAGGTTGACCTTTAGTTAGTAATTGCCCAAAATGTCATACCAAAGCTCTAGGAGCCTATGTTACAAGCCTATGAAGTCCTAAAGTGATCTTGATCCAACTAGTCAACAGTCTGGGTTACGAGTATATGGGCAAGCCTATGGTATTAGTAGTTATGCATGAATCTCATTTGCGAGCATAAGTATGCTTGCATAGCCCCTCAATCTACTTTGATTGCTTATTAAGTGAAAGAGGGGGACTTTTTTTCCTGTGAGGGCATTTGCATTGCATGGTTTGCATATGACTTGTTCAGTGATTGCGAATTGCTGATACTCCTTAACTTGTCATAGTTGGATTATCAAATGCATTAATGTGTCTTGGTTTGCTTGGTAGCTACATGACCATGTTTTGAAAGTGCTAGTTTGGGTACCTGAGTTCAAATTAAGTAAAGCACATGCCAGGAGGATGATTGCTATGTATTGCTCATTATCTATCTAGATTGAGTCGTCTTGAGGACAAACAACAATTCTAAGTTGAGGGTGTTGATATGTTATTAAAATACAGCACATTTAGTGTCTAAAACAAGGGATTTTATGTGTTCTCAATGCGACTTTTTGTGAGTTTTATGTATTTTGTGTTTGTTTTTCAAAAAATACAGGTTGGCTTAATCTTAGGGAAAAGTAGATGATTTTGTTGAATTTAAGGACCTACGAGACCCATTACGAGTTATAGCTTAAGCTACGAGTCATAGAGGATGGTCGTAATGATTAACAACTTCCAAAATCAAAATCTGAGAAATGTAAGTTCAGCTATAGGAGAAGGCACTACGAGTCGTAGACCAGACAATGACTCGTAGTGTGGATCGCAGCAGTCAAGTCCAAAATGCCATGTGCTGACTACGAAAGTCTGACTATGACTAGTAGGTCACCTTACAAGTCTTACCTACGAGCAGTAACTGCTGCCGAGCAGATTTTCTAATTTATTTGAAGGACTTTTTGTAAATAGTATAAGTTAGGGTTTTTAGAGAAGAATGAGATTGTGTAGAGACAATATAATATTTTCTAGAGAGAATCTTTTAGGGTTTTATAGTAGAAAACTAGGGTTTCACTTTGAAGACCCAATTTGGGGATAGCAATCACTTCTAATTCAACTTCATTATTCAAACTTTTGAATCCAAAATCAAGGTGGTTTATTGTTCTTCATTTTCCTTGGGTAATTTCTCAACTATGTCTATTTTATTCATTATTTATGTTTTTGCCCAAGCTATGAGTAGCTAAACCCCCACAACTTGGGGTTGTGGAAACCATGAGTAGCTAGCTTGAAATAATCCGAATTATTTACATTTCTTTAGTTGGGTATTTACATGTATTATTCATTTTTCTTCGGATTGCTTGTTGTTTGATGGGGGCCAATATCAAACCCCGCCTAGTGTCATGATCCCGACCAAGGTAATAATTAATAGGGAAAGGAAATTGGTGACAAGATTCGATTGATGTGTTCTCGTCTAATTAACCAAACCCGACCAAGGAGAGGTTGACTGGGACAATAGGTAACAGTTAGTTGGCACACCATGGTAGCCAACCAAGTTCCATGGTGAAATTCAACCTTCACCTTTACCAAAGGGCTGGAAGAACCTAAGTTACTGTGCTGCATACAATGTCCTAATTGAAGTTATGTTATTCGGGGTATTTGAGCTAGTGACTCATGGGGAACACATTTCACAAGTTGCTTCTCAAATTATTGTCTCTTTGTGATTGTTAGCATAGTTTTTATAGTTATTTTACACCAAATTGCAAACCCCCCCTCCCCTCTTTGGAGAATATAGTTGATTGATGCTTGAAATTATTGTTGGTGAATCAATGTGGTCAACCTCGTATTCCCTATAGATTTGACCCTAGCCTTTGGTTAGGTTTATACTTGATAACGACTGTTTTACTATTGGAGCGTGAACATCAACTTTGATCACCAAAGATCCAAGAAAAATCAAATTGAAGAAAGACAAAAAAACACAAAAAATTATTACATGACAAAAAAAGACCAATAAATTGGAAGTGTTCATATTTATAAGCTTTCCAAAGTATTGTAACATTCACTCCAGGAATTGAATATGTATTTTGCTATATTCATTGAAAGTATTCATTCTTCAAGAACGAAATATGTCTTAAGCACATCAAATTATAATGGCTTACTGGAGATTTACAGTGTAAAACTGACCAAATCACCTCTTTATCTTGTAAAAGCAACAACTGATATTTCTTGATTTTCAACCTGAATTTTACATGTCTAATCTTTGAATTTGAGAGTGCTGGAGTTGAGAGTTAGTCTGTGTGCTACGTTAAGCTAAGCCACAAATGTAGAAATATATATTAATACAATGACACATACTAATAACAAAGATGTTCGTGTCATCAGTCCTTAACTTATGGTATTCATCTCGTTGAACCAATATATGGCAGAGAATTTCATGTCATCAGTCCTCAACTTATGGTATTCATCTAGTTGGACCAATATATGACAGAGAATATTTTCACAAGTACATTGATAAATGTCACAGGAAAGGAGCACTTAGATATTGGAATCAAAAGTTAACACTTTTGTTATAGTTTTGGATATCACATAGATTGATTTAGATCTAAAGTTTTTAGTACATTGACTCGTTTAAGCTTTACCACTTTAGAATCATCAATCAAAATAAATAAGGGAACTAAACATTTTTCAAACTAAAACCAGACTTGAATTTGATTTAATCTCCGATCTTCAAGATCTTTTACCTGCAATAGTATATGGCAAGCTCAGCTACAACTCATTAAGAAAGAAACTGTATGGTTCCTTTGATATTGAACAGCAGAAAAACATATAAAGATGAAATCCTAAAAAAATTAAAGAGCAAGACCGGGAAATGAGGAAGAATTACCTTAAAATTGTAGCAATAATTGGATAAGGCCAAAGATGAAGAGCTGTTGAAGAACTGATGCAAGTGGGATAAAGATGAGAAACTGAGAAAGAAACATTAGAAGGTATGAACGAGAGTTTCAGTTTCAGTGGAAAACCACATTATGCCAAGTATGTCACAAAACATTTGCAACTCATATAATAAACCTCACTAACAGGCAACATTTGAAGTTTCATGAGGTTTAGAAAGAGAAAAATTGTGATCTGCAAGAAGTCTGGTCAGAACTTTTGTCAAACACTTCATCTGCAAATTGAAGTCCTCCTCCTCCTACAACATACAATACCTAAAATAGGTAGGAACTGTTGAAAGTAAATAATAACCATCAAAGCCATAGCAAATAACAAACTTACATCCTAATTTGAAATAGATGACTAAAGATGTAAAATAAAGGCATGAGCGAAAGCATCACAAATCAATAACATTAATTTTTACTTCTCCTGAAATTTAAAGTTATGGAGTGAACGAACGAAAAACTGAACATGCGCCTATAAGGAAAATAGGACCAAAGAATAACTTGTAGATATTGGACATAAGACACTTGAGCTAAACTTCAGAAAAGATTCAAATAGGGAATTGATATCCTGTGGCGAGGAACCATTGACTCGTGCATGATCCAATATATGTGTAATAGAAGTGTAACATCCCACAACTCTATTCATAGGATGCAAAGTTTTTCCGTCGTGAGTATGTAAGCTTGAACCTAGTAATGCCTTACATGTACCTATATTTTAAGGCTCATTCATATATATGTGAAGTGTATTAGAAGTGGATTAGGTTCATAAGAGACCTCTAGTACTTAGTCAAGTTCAAAAGTTTCCTATCGGTTAAGTTTTTCACTTTGGATTATGCAAGGGTCAACTTTAGATGACCATAACTCTTAGCACACAAAGCATTAGATAGCCAATGACTTACCAAATAAAAGTTCTTTGAATTAGTTTTCCAACGCAACTGATTTCACCTTATTTGGAGTTCGGAGTCAAATGTTATGACTATTTTACTACAGACTGTCAGAGTAGAGTTGTTTCTACGACCCTGACTTACGGGTCGTAAATTGAAATATGACCCGTATTGTCAACTCATAGAAAAACTTTTATAGGTTGATTTTTGAGTCCCAGAACTTAAGAACCCAAATACGGGTCATAAAACCTTCTATGAGCCGTGGAATGGGCTCGTAAAATCGATCCAGTGACCCCGAAATTGGTCCAAAAACTTACGGATGGGTTCCTAGGGGCCATAGATATGCTCGTGGCAGACCTGATCAGCGATTTCAAAGAGGGTTATATTCATATTTTCTCACCTTTGAGCCTAAACTTGTCAATTTTCACTTATTTAAACCCCTGAAACATGATTCTTCAACTCATTAACACTCAAAATATTCTCCAATCCTATAACATACTTTCAAGAGAAGAAAAGCTAGGGAATTCAAGCTCCTTCTTTAAAGTTCTTAAGAATCTAATTCTTCTAGGTATGTGAGGCTACCATAGTGTTGGATTGAGTTCATCCACGCGCCTACATCTAAGTTTCTATTTTTAATGAGTATTGTATTGGGTAAAAAAACATAGTTTTCGAATTACAATTGAATCAATTCTACTTCTATTAAGTTCTACATAATTATGTAGTGAAGTTATTATTATTTTATTGTTAAAATTATTGTTCGTGGCTACTTTCCTATGAACCCTAGTTGAGTTAATGATCATGATTTTTCCCATGCATTATTTGATATTGAGATTCATAATTTTCATGAATTAAATAAAGTATTGTTCTAAATCAAGGTTATGTATGTAAAGCCTACGAAAATCTATGAAATTCAGAATCTTGCTTTAAACTCAAGAAAAGTATTACTATAAGTATTTTATGAATAGTGAATCATGAAGCCTATGATTTTAGACAGGTTTGAAAAAAGTTAAGAGAATGCTAAGTTGGGCTAAGTCCCAAAGAGAAGAAAGTAATACCTAGAGCAGATTATATTCTTTTAAGTATGAGTATTATAAAAGTTATTTTGGGAGTAGTATTGAGCACTAAGAGTATAACTCCTCATTGCCACTGAGATGACCCAGTTTTGGGATGGATCCACTCCCCTAGTTTTCGTCCCTTACTGTGGCAAAGTATGGGATGACTCTGGCAGTGTTGGCAAGATGTTATATCATCATGATGCTCCCCAAGAAGTAAACAGTTAGAGAAGCTCCCCAAGAAGTAAAGTTTATTATTTTACATACTGAGATTTATTATTTTTTATTAAAGTATTTCTTTTTGTTATGTTGCATATTTAATTGAGTTGAGCATTTAGCTAAGCATTTGAGTGTCATATTTTTTATATATTTAGATGTGCTCATTAATGCATTAAAGTAAGTATTTCTTTTATATTAAGTTGCACTTTTAAATAAGTTTAAAAACATATGTTTTACTTGCATCACATACTTTTGTCAATTAAGCTATCTCAAAGTTTAGTTTTAAAGTGAGTAAATATCCTGTTCTTAGTACTTTTTGGCCATCTTACATACTGTACATTCCACGTACTGGTGCCCTTTGGCGATGCATCATTTTATGATGCAGATTCAGGTACCCATGTTAGCAAATGTTCAGTAAAGTAATCCCTATCAGAAGTTAGTAAGGCCTCTTTGCATCTAGAGGAGCTGGAGAGTCATTATTTCCTTGTATTTGTTTAGTTGAGGTAGCCATGATCCTACTTCGGTACCTAGTTCTTAGTCAGTACTGTAGAGGTTTCATAGACTAAAAAGATATCGTTCTTGTTATTTCCTTGAAGTTGTTTGAAAGCTTTGAGTCAAGTCATATGTAATATTATTTTATGTCTGAGTTTATGAATATTGAGCCCATTCTAATTCATCATAGTGTTAATATCTTCCGCTGAGTAAATTAGCCAGGCCAAGTGGTTTGCTTGGGACCAGAAATGATTTCCGAGTGTTGGCCAAGTCAGGATGTAGGCTCAGGGTGCGACAAGAAGTTCTCTGTCACAACTCGAACCTAGAGCCTAGATGTGACACGGCGTATGGGAACCTGAGAGTCCCTAAACAAGCCTTAAGATACCAAAACTTGCATCATTGGTTCGGAAGTATATTCAACAATCAACATATAGTTCTAAGGGACAGGAAAGTAGGACTCACGCTATGGGGGCATCATAGGGAAATGTATTAACATGAGTTCACAAAGCATATAACACATAAATACTAAAGGGCGGGTACCTAGGACTCACCCTATGGGGGCAATTTGGGACTTAGGATCTTTCCATCAAACATATGATCTAGTCACATAACAATAGTCAAAGATAACCAAATACATGACATAAGCTTAACCATAACCATAACATATATCGTAAAGAGGTTTACAAGGATTCCAACAATGCCTCTATAAAGATGGGTCGAGGGACAAGACATACCCGGGCTCATCCTCAATACATAAAGAGAAGTAAGTAACATAGGTAGATAGATGGTAGTTCATCCTTGGAAGATAGAACTCACCATTACAAGCAATCTCAGAATCAAAGCTAAGCGTCGAATGATGGATGATCAAGATCCTTGTGTCACGACCCAAGCCTAGGGCCTAGACGTGACCGGTGAATGAGGAACCCAAAGGAATCCTCAAATAAGCCTTATAGCATATCATTACACATTCTTGATCGCGGAACAATTAAATGACATTTGAAGAATGGAAATAAGGGAAAAAAGGACTAAGGGAGAACTTGTCATAACATAGAGTCAAGATAATAGAATCAACTCATGGCATAAATACATAACTTTATCCAACAACATCTCTACTACATAGATAATGGCGAGGGTACTACATAGATAATGGCGAGGGCCAAGACATATAATCGAGCTCACCCTCATAGTCATAAGTAAATGATAAAGTAAAGAGAATCTTAATACATAGTGTGAAAGAATAGTCCTTGTCCTCGAAATGGAGAACTCACCAAAGGCTAACTTGAACAATCCATCTAGCTATAAGAAGAATCAATAGAATCTCTGGTCCCTACATGGTGATATCATGTAGGCAAGAGTATACGTTAGTACATTTGAATGTACTAAATATGTGGGATACAATGCAACAATAGATAGGAATCATAATCCAAAATGCATAACGATAGGCAATAGACATAATATAGCAATATAACATGTATGATCAATGTATAAGTAAAACATGTTTAAGTAAATCATTATCATATAAGATATCATATGTGAAGAAGAGACTAAGCTAGCTTTCCAACCTTGGTTGGTTGATGATGGTCACACCCTAATCATCCTAGGTGGTGAGGTATAAACTCCTCACATAGTTGATGTTGGTCACACCCTAAATATCCTAGGGGGTACCTTGGCTGGCTGATGATGGTCACACCCCAATCATCCTAGGTAGTGAGGTATAAACCCCTCACATGGTTGATGTTGGTCACACCCAATCATCCTAGGTGGTGAAGTATAAACCCCTCACATGGTTGATGTTGGTCATACCCCAATCATCCTAGGTGGCGAAGTATAAACCCCTCACATGGTTAATGTTGGTCACACTCCAATCATCCTAGGTGGTGAAGTATAAACCCCTCAAATGGTTAATGTTGGTCACACCCCAATTATCCTAAGTGGTGAAGTATAAACCCCTCACATGGTTACCCGAGTTCTTATCCCCCCTCCCCCCCGGACTGGGCATGGTCTAGTGCAACACTTTATATAGGATTCATCATAAGCTCTAATGCAATACCTCAAGTAGGAATAATCATGTACATAAGCTCATTTCATCATCATAACATCATTCATATCACATTTCATACTTTAGACCTTCAATTTCTCAAGAAAACATAACGGGGGTAAAAGAGCATGCAATTTAGAGATGAAATGATGCAGGAACATCAGTGGTAAAACCTTTAATCAACACCTTGCAACACCCCCGAGACATTCACATCAAAACCCCTCATTAATTCCAACATTATATCTAAGATTTGAAGCTCAAAACATGCTAAAACAACTATACTCTCAATAACTAAAATCACTATGCAGTAAATTTCTCAATATACAAGACCCACATGTAAAATCAACTTTAAATCATGCTATATTAATTAAAAGAGATTTTAGGCACCATGGGTGGAAGGACCTAATGGTTCAACACCTCATACCTTAGCTTTGGAGAGGTTCTTGAAGAAGACTTTAATGGAGACTTGA
>DF357529.1:0-23109 GCA_000787875.1 Solanum virginianum
GGCCTAATGCATGGTATATGAGTTAAATGACTTTATGATGATGAAAGAGATATATATATTTATTGATTTCATGAATGGTATCTATAGTATTGGAAGTTGATCAATTGCCTCATTTGGGGGGTAGTAGGCCCGAACTACCATGTTGGGAGGTATGTACCTTAATTGCCTCGCTTGGGAAATAGTAGGCCTGTGCAACCATGTTGGGGGTTCTGTACCTCAATTGTCTCGCTCGGGACGTAGTAGGCTCGTGCAACCATATTGGGGGTTTGTACCTTATCAGCGTCACTCGGTGGGTGGTAGCCTGTGCGACCACATTTGGGGGTTTGTACCTCAATAGCCTCGCCAAGGAGGTGGTAGGCCTTGGTTACTAATGATGGTCCCTTCCTACACATATATTATTTCTATGTAAGCAGGTTTTACTACAAGAATCTTTTATGCATGCCATATTGCTATATGCTCATTTATTGCCTAAATATGCATTTTGATTATGTTGCCTATCTCTTATTGCTTTACATCCTACATACTTAGTACATTCAAATATACTAATGAATACTCTATGCCTACATGATGTTACCATGTAGGAACCAGAACACCACTTGATCATCCTCCTCCTTTACATGGCTTGTATGATTTCTCTCAAAGCAAGTTGGTGAGTCCTCAAATTCGAGGACATACTTCCCTTGATTATGCTATGTATTGACTCCTTTCTATGTTGGCTACTTATAACTATGAGAGTGAGCCTGTTTGCTTGTCTTGGCTCCCGCTAAGTTCTATGTTTAGAGGTGTTGTTGGGCAAGTTATGCAATGATGCCATGAGTATGATTTCTCTCGACTTTCTTGATGTTTCATGATATGAAAGGTGTCCCATAGCCCCATTTACCCCTATTTACTATTCTTTATTGTTATTTTATTATTTTTGCGACCAAGGATGTGTAATGATATGTTAAAAGGCTTTCTTGGGGTTTCTTCGGGTTCCTTATGTACAATGTCACATCTAGGCCCTAGGATTGGGTCGTGAAATCTTTGTATCAGAGTATTAGGTTGTTAATTATCCTCGGCATCTTACATACCATGTTAATAAGAGTCTTATTCATGGTTGTGTTGTGCAACACAACTATGATTAAGAGGCTATGAGATATTTTAGGAAATGTTCCCCTTCTTCATGGTCTACATCGTTCTATAGAAGTTAAGGTAAGGTTTTTCCCCTAACTAAAACGACCCAAAAAAGTGCCCAAAATGTGCCTTAGAAGTGCTCAAAATTGTAATTTTAATATATCTCAAAATCTGTGCGTCATATTAAAAATTCGACTTCATATTCTTGATCAGGGGAACAAATTGAGTGGGAAATGGGTCTAACCTAATTTTAGAGCAAACAAAATCCAATTTCATTTTTCCAAAATTCATTTTCATGTGAGGTTTTTGCGCCCAAGGGGCGATGCGCCAAGGGTACACCTCAGTTCATTTTGTTATTTTTTAGTTTGGTCCAAGACTTTTTCGTCTTGGGCTTAACTTTTCCCAAATGTAAAAATACCTATACTTATCCATCGTTCCTGTATATTTAGCCATCGTTCCTGTACATTATGTATCAGTTTGATATTTCTTTTTAATAAAGAAAAAGAAAGAAATATTTTGATGTTTGCATATGAGTTTGACTTTATACCTCTGTTTAGGTTATTACTCTTATTTATACTTTGTGCTTTCCGCTTTACATATTCGGTACGTATTTTGTATTTACCCCCTTTCTTCGCGGGCTGCGTTCATGCCCGCAGGTACCGAAGAACAGTTTGGTGATTCTCAGCTTAGGACACTATTCTGTTGTTTGGCGTGCTCCCTCTATTTCGGAGCCTACTTTTGGTATGTATGTATATTTTTGGTATATTCCACTATATGTATATCTGTTCAGGGGTACGATGGGGACCTGTCCGGTCCTATGCTTCCATCTATTTGTTTAGAGGTCTGTGGATACATAAGCATATGGGTTGTACCCAGTTTGTTTGCTTAGACCTGCATGATGTGTTTGATGAGCGATTTTACCCGCCACGGCAGCCTTGTCGGCATTTATGCCTATATGATGTTCTATTGGCTCTATTTGGTCTCTGTTGTTATCTTCTGATATGCAGGTAATTTTGGGATAGTTAGTAAAACAAAGGAAACTCTACCAAAATTTCTGTAAAAATAATACATCTATTATAATCGGGCATTGCATTTGTGTTAGGGTGCCCCAATCGGGCACTAGTCACGGGCCACGTGGTTGGGTCATGACAGAAGTGGTATCAAAGCAGTTTGTCCTCGGCGTGACACAGACCGTGTCTAGTAGAGTCTTGTTTATTGGTGTGTTGTGCACCACATCTATAAATAGGAGGCTACAGGGCATTTAGGATGTTATATGTCTTTCTACTCTTAGATCATGCGATAGAGCCGTGTTATTAGGATAACTCTTTTCTAAAAGAATGTGTTGTTTCCAGTAATGCCTTCGAGAAAGACCCAATTCCTCGAAAGGGCAAGTTTGCAGTGAAAGGTGAGACCAGTCGAGCCCGGGTGATTACTAGGGCTCGTGCCTAGAGTGAGTCAATTATTGTACCCCCGACAGTTAGTTTGACTATGCTGCCAATGTTAGAAGGAGTTGGGGCATCAACTACACATCAGATCTTCCGACAATCTTAAGATAGTTGGTCGAAAGGGTATAAGGACAACTTTCGATAACTCAAATATTTGTTATCTATAGATCTAATTTTGACATAGCTAAAGAAAGTTTTTATTTTACAGTCTGATGTGATTTACTGGGAGTTGGTTTGGGTGGAGTTTTGGTGTAAAAGAAAAAATTAAAATGATGAAACCAATTCAAGTATGTGTGATGGCCTTTCAAGGAGACAAAAGTATTAACTATTCAAGCATGAAATTCTTAGAGAATATGATGCATTTTTAGTGGTGGATCTGGTGGGAGTTTAATATGGCACCTGTAATATACAAAGACAGACGCATTGATCATTGAGAGTGGACACTAGTTACTAAGGAGTTATCAACTATTGCGCTTATTCAGGTAGTGGAGTTTGACATCACCGTTTGGTACGGGGGAAATCAATTGGTTGTTACTGTAGATGCTTGAGCTTGGAATAGATTACAAGGAAAGTTATAGTGATGAACCTTAGAATGAGTATTGATATGTGTAAGTGAGGGTTTTTTCCAGAGACCTTTATGGGGACCGGTGACTTTATTGTGAGGTAAGAGAAGCCCGTCGTTATTAAGATAACAAGTGTATGAATTAATAAAGTTTTGACTATTTCACTTGTATAAATATAAATGGAAAGTATAATGAGAAAGTGCGTATGGATGATTGGTTGAGTCAGTAAATTTTGCTAGTATAACTTAGGATTAGGCTACCATATTAATCATGAGTGCAACTTTATTGTGTGGCATGACTGTAGTTAGTTTGTTCAGCATATGACAAGGTATTATCAGTGGAACTGATAAATTATTGGCTAAAGTACGAGAAATAAGTCTACGGGGGTTGGTTCGAGTTGAGAATGGGTTTTTTTTATAGTGGTTGATTCAGTGACTAGTACGACTTGGGTTACAAATAATGGATACAACAAGGTATATGAGAAAATGTTTGGTGAAGAATAGAGTATGCGGTCTCTGAAGAGCTTCACGATCTGTATGTACTGATTGATCTTGGTTCTACATTATCATATATTTTGGTTTCTAATAAAGTTGGGATAAGGTGTGAGCTGATAGAGTCTTTTGAGGTAGCAACACCAATAAAGGATTCTATTATTGCTAGTCAAGTTTATATAGATTTTTCGATATTTATTTATGGCCACTACACTATGGATAATCTGGTAGAGTTAGATATGACTGACTTTGATGTAATTATGGGTATGGATTGGCTAGCTTCTTATTATGCTAATGCTAACTGTCAAAGGGAGATAGTTCATTTCCAGTTTTCAGGGGAACCAGTTATTGAGTTGGCAAGTAATTTGATTCTTCGTTTGACTTTGTTGCTTGCTAAATAAATTATTGGATAATCAATGTACTGTTGTGATGATTGGAAAGGAAACTCTCCCAAATTATTAGTATGACTTGATAAGCTACTGTAACATTCGAGGACGAATGTTCTTAAGGGGGAGGAGATGTTAGAACTTGTATTTCATGCATTGGAGCAATTAGGAAATTTGGGACCAAAAATTGGAATTATTGGAAATTAAGAAATTTGAGTTCTCTGACCATTTTGAGTTTTAATTGTCAGATCGTGATTTTGTTAATTTCATTAGCTCCGGATTATCGAATCTAGTCTAGGGGAACTTACAGAACTTAATTTGGAGTTAAAATAAAGATTTTGGATGATAAGTTGCATTTTTAGTTATTACCGGAGCCAAAGTTTGACTTTGATTAACATTTGGGGTTTAGAAGCTTGATTTGTAATTTTGAAAAGTTTAGCAGTTTCGTATGGGCAAGCTAACGCTAGAAATGGTTTCTTTGTAATTTTTGGAGCTTTTGAGAATATTTTGAGTTTTTGGAATCCGGAACTAGTTTAAATGATTTTTCTCAGGATTTTGGGTCAAGAAGGCCTCAAGTATAAATTTTGATATTTCCATTGGATCCGAAACATCGATTTTGGGCTAGGAGGATCTTTTGTTCAGTTTCGAGGCTTTTTGGTAATTTGACCTACCGGTAGCATTCGAGATTGAAAGTGGGATCCGTATTGGCATAAAACGATCTCTGTTGAAAATTTTGACTGCACCATTGATTTCAGAATGTCGTTTCTAGAAAGATTGCATATATGGATTTTATTTTTTAGACTTTGAATAAGATCGGAACATCGAAATTAAGTTTGAGTAGGGGAAAAATAATAAAGGGGGCCACATGGCCCAACAAGAGCTACCACGTGGCAGTTACTATGCAGCCAGCTACATAAAAATGCAGAGGCGGTTCATATTGGCTTAATTTGTTCCAAATTTTAAACCTTAATATCTCTTTCAATTTTGATCCAATTTGGGTGATTCAAAAGGCTAAGTTTCCTAATTTTTCGAGGAGAACAACATGAGAGCTTCAGAAATTGATTTTGGTGCATTATTTGAGGTAAAAAATGCTGTTTTTGGTTGAGGTTTTATTTTGTTTCGAAACTTTAACTTGTGATTTCTTCGTCATGTGAGCTCCATTTTTAAAACTGTTTTCGCTACTGAATTCCTAGCTACTTAGAGAACATTTTCATATAAAATTTTTTAGATTCAGACAATATTTTTTGGTGATAAAATTTTTGGATGATTTTGCCCTTTTGCTCGAATTAAGTGATTTTAGTGTTGTTGCATTCGTTATTTAATGGTGATGCTATATTTGAATAAATTTTGGTGTATTGGAGTGTTGTTGTAATTGTTACAAATTAATTGGGAGGTTATTGCTTATATAATAAAATTTGGATAAAATTGAAAATAACATTGTTGGAATTTTGAATTGATGCTTATTTGGCATAATATGATCATTATAGGGTGAAAACAATATTGGAAACTATTCAGACCCTATGTGGGGTGTTGGGGGGACTGAATTGGATATATATATATGTTATATAGTGTTATGTTATGATTGGAGCTATGAATTGTTATTTAGTTGCTATATGTTGTTGTTGTTGTTGATTGATTTGAGCCAAGATGGATTCTCGGGGTGGCTTAATTTTAAGGGAGATGCTGTCCAAATTTTTATTGAATTAAGGGTAAAGTTGGAATTAATGTCAAAGGAGTTCGTTAGCTAATTGTTTGGCATTGTTATAAATTGCTTGTAGACTTTGGACAATCTGAAACATAAGTTGGATTTGACTTGCATTTGAATTGAATTCGAGGGTGTTTGAGGTATGTAAAGCATTCCCTTTCTTTTGGCATGTCCCAGTTCAAATTAGGTTTTGATATGATCTCCGACGAAACTCTAATCCGCAATCTGAGCTTGTGTATAGTCCGTATTCGTTCTTTGGCATTCTTATGACCATTTGTCATAATTTTTAATTCTTATGTTTTTGAAATTTATAAGAATATGTAAAAGTTTGACAAATTTGTAAGAATTTATGTTATAATGATTTCGGAAACTATAAAGGTCTGTAACTAAGGTAGAAGCTCGGATTGCTTTAAAAACCATTAGAAATGTCTCGTAAGAGTTTGTATGACTTAGGATAAGTATGTAAAGCTTTTTGTTTCTTGGCATGATTGAATTCGAAATTGAACATACAATAAGTCTTAAGAATCTTAATTCCTTGGAATTCTTAGCACAAATATGCTTATGTTAGTTCTTGGCCGTCCTTATGAATAAAGAGCTTCTTACTTAGTGTTGTACCTTTAAAATTTCATGAACGGGTATGAATTTGGGAAGAAACAAATTTGTTTGAGGACTAAAGGTTCTAATAGATCCAAAATGCTAAGATTTATAAATTTTGAATAAATCTTTTTCTAGTAATTTCTATAACATAAGTAAGATGTGGTCTTAAAGTTGTAGGATGAGTAAGTTTGGTACCTAAAGTTTGTAAGGTGGAAGTTTGATACTCAAAGCTTGTAAATTATGAAAGTTTGATAAGTTTGTAAATTATGGAAGTTGGATAAGTTTGAAACAACATATGTCCTTACCACTTTGAAAAGCATAAAGAACTGTAATTTTGACGAATTGCCTTGGAAACTATTTGGAAGCATTTCATAATAGTTTGTAGGATTTGGACTAAGTATGTTTCTTCTAAATTGCCACAACACCTTTTACTTGAAGTTTGACAAATCTAAATGAATTTAAGACAAACTATGCATTATTTTTGAATATGAACAATTTGCTACTATTTGGAATTTTTATTAACAATAATAGTGTGTTATTTTGAACATGACTAGTCTACTACTCTTTTTGGGAATTTTGATAATAAATACCTTCATACAAGTTTCAGTAACCTTGCCACAAACTATAAGTAAATATTATTTTGGTTTCAAATATGAATATTTTGCTTATGTTTGGAATTTATGGTAATGGTTTTTATTGCATATGATTCTCACGACTCTACTCGTGCCCATAATTTCCTTCACCGGTTCCCAAGCCAGTTGTTTTCATGTGTATTATACTATATATATCTATATATTCTGAAGTTAGCTGGATATGGCGGGGTCAGTTCGGTCCAAGGGTCGGCTTCACTTAGTTGGAGGTGTGGTGAGATTGGGCCATTGGTTTGGTAGCATCATGCCACATTTACAATAGGATTTGTGAGTCCAGGGATGCTGGCTCACTTATCCCATGTTTGTGATTTGTGTCGGAGACTTGTGGAGATTTGAACTTTTCGGTGTGATGCTGTGGTATGGCACGAGTTTGGAGGTCGCCATCATTCCTGTACTTTATGCATCAGTTTGGTATTATTTTAAAAAGAAAAAGAAAGAAATATTTTGATGTTTGCATATGAGTTTGACTTTTATACCTTTGTCTGGGTTATTACTCTTATTTATACTTTGTGCTTTCCGCTTTACATATTCGGTACGTATTTCGTACTGACCCCCTTTCTTCGGGGGCTGAGTTCATGCCCGCAGGTACCAAAGAACAGTTTTGTGATTCTTAGCTTAGGACACTCTTCTGCTGTTTGGAATGCTCCCTCTATTTCGGAGCCTACTTTTGGTATATATGTATATTTCTAGTACATTGCACTATATGTATATCTGTTCAGGGGTATGACGGGGCCTTGTCCTATCCTATGCTTTTATCTGTTTTTTTAGAGGTCTGTGGATACATAAGCGTGTGGGTTGTGCCCAGTTTGTTTGCTTAGACCTGCATGATGTGTTTGATGAGCGTTTTTACCCGCCACGGCGGCCTTATCGGCCGTTTATGCCTATATGATGTTCTGTTGGCTCTGTTTGGTCTCTGTTGGTATCTTCTGATATGCAGGTCATTTTGGGATAGTCAGTAAAACAAGGTATGATGTTCTGTTGGCTCTGTTTGGTCTCTGTTGGTATCTTCTGATATGCAGGTCATTTTGGGATAGTCAGTAAAACAAAGGAAACTCAGCTAAAATTTCTGTAAATTCAAGTGCCCCAAACTCACTTCCGGATCTCAAGAAACTCATTCATTCTTCAAGCTATCATTTAAATCTAAGTCAAGCTTATTGATGTCATTTAAGACCATCGTGAGTCCCCTATATCAAGCCAAGTTCAAAGGAATCTTCGTTGGATAAGTTTTTGCACAAGTATCGATAGGATGGTCAACTTTAAAGGGGAATATCTCTTAGCAAACAAGGAAATGGGTGGCCCATTACCCACCAAATTAATTCTTTTTGAATTATCTTTTCAACACACTTGGTTTCACCTTATTTAGAGTTTAAATGAAGAAGTTATGCCTGTTTTCGTAGAATTTGCATGTGTAGGGGTATATGTAGGTTTTTGCCAAATTTTGCCTCATCAATGGCATTCTATAAATATAGCCAATTCTATTAGTATTTTGCGAATTCCTATGCAATCTTAACACCTCCTAAAGACCTAAGCCTGTTCCTAAAGATCAAATTCATTTCTCCCAATTGGAATACACTCTCAAATTCTCTTAAAAGCCTCTATCAAAACTCCAAGACAAATTCAAGGAAACTCAAAAGTAAGTTTTAGATTGCAAGAACCACTTCCAAATTACTTCAAGTCTTTCACAACACAATTTAAAAAATTCAAGGTCTAAGGTATGTGGGTTTCATTCATGGGTTCCTTTCACCCATAAACTTCAAGTCTTTCACAACTCAATTTCAAGAAATTCAAGGTCTAAGGTATGTGGGTTTCATTCATGGGTTCCTTTCACCCATGAAGCCCAATCTTCCATTTCTATGAAAATTACAAGTTTCCAAGTTATGTTGTTTTATGGGTATTGTTAATTAGAGATTATGATCCTATATTATATTCAGATTTCATGAAAGTTTAATTGAAAATACATGATTACTCATTTTTAAGCTTATACCATGAGATGATTTACCTATTATGATTATGCATGTTTTAAGCGATAGAACTATGATATCTCTTGATATTTGATTAGGGTTTTTAATGTATTTTGTAAGATGGCATTACTAAGTATTGGTGGTCTATTTAATTTAAGTTTTCTTACATGATTTCGCTCTTGGATTGGATGGTTTTATACTAGCACTACAAACCTGCCAAGTGTTTGATTAAATGCCCAGTTATGATTTCTTGAGGAATTGAAGGTCCAATGCATATCTTATGAGTTGATTAAATTTATGATGATTAAAAGGAATGTATGTCAATGATGATAAAAGGAGTGTATATATATATGATGTTATCTTAATAGTGTTGGGGATGACCAAGCCTAGCTCGGGGGGTTGTAGGCCCGAATAACCTTGTTGAGGGGTTGGTACCTTAATTGCCTAGCTCAGGGGTGGTAGGCTCGGGAAACCTTTTTGGGGGTTGGTACCCATCAACCTTGATGGGGGGTTTGTACTCCATCAACCTTGTTGGGGAGTATGTACTTCATCAACCTCCTGAAGGGGTTTATACCTCATATACCTCTCCAAGGAGATGGTAGGCCTTGGATTGCACAAAGAATTATCACTTTTAACACTTGTATTATGATATATATATATATATATATATATATATATATATATAAGCATGATTTTACTACAAGCATCATTCATGCATGCCATGTTGCTATAACATTATTCATTGCCTATGTTACGTATTTTATTTATGGCACTTATCACTTGTTGCGTTACATTGTACATACTTAGTACCTTCAAATGTACTAATGCATACTCTATGCCTATATAATATCACCATGTAGGAACCAGAGCTCCTATTGATCCTCTTCATGGCTAAACAGATTGTTCAAGTTAGCTTATGGTAAGTCCTTAAGTTCGGGGATAATATCTATCTTCTCTCAAGCTTATCTTTAGATTATGTCTTGTATGTTTGGATTACCTATTGCCATTATTATGAAGGTGATCCCGGTGACTTTTCTTGGCCCCGCTAAGTATCTAAGGTTTAGAGGTGTTGTTGCACATGATATGTATTATGCTATGAGCTTGTCTCTCTCTTGACTCTTATTGTTTATGATATGAAGGTTGTGACTTATCCCTGATTATCCCTATGTACTATCTCTTTTTGATTGTTTTGTTGGTTTCGCAACTAAGGATGTGTAATGATATGTTAAGAGGCTTGCTTGGGGTCCCTTCTGGTTTCCCATGCATCGTGGCACGTCTAGGCCCTAGGCTTGGGTCATGACAAACTTGGTAGCTGAGCAGTAGGTTGTTAGGTCCTCGGTTTCCAACACACTATCTCGATTAGAGTCCTATTCATAGTTGAGAAGCATGCCATGACTATGAATAGGAGGCTATGAGGCATTCTAGGAAATATTTCCCATCTTCATGATCTATGTTATGTGATAGAGTTAGGTCCCCTAGGGCTTATTGCTAATCCCTATGCATGTTGAAGTGGTTACCGATCACAAGAGTCTCCAATATGTGTTCACCCAAAGGATCTTAGCTTAAGACAAACAAGGTGGTTAGAACTACCGTTACATTACAGGATATGTCTCAAGCTACTTCGAATGGTGATATGACAAATATGGAGGTTCACAATGGTCTTTGGGTGTTGTCCAAAGTTGTAACAAAATTGGTAAGTCACCTCGATCAACAAGCAAGTGATCCCGATAATTGAAATGTGAAGAGGAGCGATAAGGAGGCCAAGAGGGCCCGTGATGACTGGAATTTCCAAAGTCCCAAATGTAGAGGTAGCGGTGGTGTGGTGCCTTATGCTAGGTGCCCAAGATATGGTAGAGGCCATGATGACCCATGCTTGAGAGGTACCAATTCTTATTATAGTTTTGGAGGGGAGGGTCACAAGATAATAGATTCTCTTATAGACGTAATAAGGGTGAAAGAGGTGATGGTGGAATGACTATTCCTAAGTGTCCTATGTGTAGGAAGAACCATGGTGGCTTATGTCGGAGGTATTCCAGTGCTTATTTTGGATGTAGTGAAGTGGGTCATATTCTAGTTGATTGTCGATGTGCTCGAAGAAGGGGTAAGTGTGATCGACCTTTAGATTAAAATGGTCATGTTGACAAGTGACTCAAGAAGGAGATGAGGTGCCCGATGTTGGTACCGGTATATTGAAATTTTCTTTGGCTTTGATGCATTTGCATTGATGGGCTCGAGTGCCACTATTTGTTTCATGATTCTTTCTTGTTGCTAGTGGGCTTTAAGTGTGCCCCGAGTTGTTTTGTAAACTTTTGGAGTCTACCCCCTTTGTTGAGTCTATTGTTGTTAGATAGTTCATAGGTATTGTTTCGTGTTCATATTGTTTTAGGTCTTGCCTTGTGACTTGTTGGGTTTGATGTGGTAAATTTGGATGGCATATTTGGGATGGATTAGTTGCATAGATGTTGTGCCTCATTTGATTATAGGGTCGTAGAGTTAGATTCCAATTCCCTAATAAACCTATCCTTGAGTGGGGGCTTGTAATGTGGTTGTGAAGTCGTAAGTTCATTTCTTGTCTTAAGTTACAATTGATCTCGAAGGGTTACATCTACTATCTTGTAAGAGTTAGGGGTGTTGAACCTAAGTTTTCTATTGGGTTGTGTCTGGTGATCAATGAGTTGGTCAATGTCCTTTCCGATATTTTGAATTTGGGTAGTGTCTTTTGGTTTGACTTATGCACTGGTTATGTCTATAGTTCTTATAAATAGGGTCTTTAATCCCTACCTTGTTAGGTTTGTGGTGGTCTCTAGATATGAAGTATTGATTTATTTGGAGCTTGTAAACCATTTGGGGGTAGTGTTGCAAATCTTGGGGAAAGAGGAGTTGTGTGCTTAGTATGAGAAGTTTGAATTTTGGTTAAAGGAGTTGCCTTCATATGTCATATGGTATTGGAGGATGGTATTAAGGTGGATCCTAAGAAGATGGATATGGTTAGAAATTGGACTAAACCTTTGACTCCCTTGAATATTAAGAGTTTCTTGGGCTTAGCGGGTTACTATCGGAGGTTTGTGATTGAGTTCTCTTCGATAGCTTCTTCCATGAATAAGTTGGCCCAAAAGAAGGCTAAGTTTGTGTGAACCATTTAGTGTGAAAAGAGTTTCCAAACCTTGAAGGATAAGTTTTGTGTTCGCTCCTATCTTGTCTCTACCAAAAGGGGTGGAAGAGTTCATTGTGTATTGTGATGCCACCTGAATTGGTTTGGGTTGTGTGTTGATGCAAAATGGTAAGGTGATAGCCTATGCTTTTAGACCACTTAAGATGCATGAGAAGGATCATCCTAACTAGGACCTTGAAATGGCCGCCATGGTATTTGCTTTAAGAATTTTGCATCATTATTTGCTTAGGGTGCATGTTGAAGTGGTTACCGATCACAAGAGTCTCCAATATGTGTTCACCCAAAGGATCTTAGCTTAAGACAAACAAGGTGGTTAGAACTTCTGAAGGATTATAATATGAGTATGCATTATCATCTCGGTAAGACTAATATCGTGGTCGGTTCTTTGAGTAGGGTGTCCATAGGTAGCCTAGTTCATATTGATGGTGGTAGCAAAGGGGTGACTAGGGAGGTCTACCGGTTGGCTAGTTTGAGGGTTAAGTTTGAAGAGGTTGATAATGGTGGCATTGTGGTTATTGATGGTTCAAAGTCTTCCTTGGTTTATGAGGTAAAAGAAAAGCAAGATCTTGATCCCTCCTTGTTAGAATTGAAGGCTTCAGTGAGCGTTGGCAAAGTGGAGGTTTTCTCCCAAGGAGGAGATGATGCCCTTAGGTATTAAGGTAGGTTGTGTGTGCCTAGTAGGTGTTTTATACTAGGTGGAGGTTTTATCCCAAGGGGGAGATAGTGCCCTTAGGTACCAAGGTAGGTTGTGTGTGCCTAGTCTTGATGACTTGAGCAAGAGGGTTCTTGATGAGACTAATAGTAGCTATCATTCTAGCATTGACATGACTCCTTTTTAAGACTCCATATGGTAGACATTGTATGGCCCTGGTTGGGTGGTTTGAGGCGGGAGAAATGGCTTTGTTTGGTCCGAATCTAATTATGGAAGGCATGGAGAAGGTGAAGTTGTCTAGGGAAAGGTTGAAATAGCCCAAACTCGTCAAAAGTCCTATAACTATGAGAGGAGAGCGGATCTTGAATTTAAAGTTGGTGATTGTGGCTATTTGAAGGTTTCACTTATAAAATATATGGTCGTCTTGGTAAAAAAGGAACTGATTTTACAATTTTGGAGTCCCTATGGAGTATTGAGGAGGATTGTTGAGGTTGCATATGAATGGGAGATTGTCTTTTGATATGGATATGGTTCGTCCAGTTCTTCATGCTCCTAGGTTGAGGAGATACGTTAGTGATTCAAGTGTTATAGGACTTTTTGAGCATTGTGGATCTTGTAGAGGATGAGTTAATCTATGAGAAGGTCTGATGGTGAGGTTGTGTTAATATAAGTGAAGATTGATTAATAAGAGTATGGTGTTCAGCAAGGCCCTTTTTAAGAATCATGAAGTTTGAAGTGTAATTTGGGGAGCCGGAGCGGGCATGGAAGGCAATATCCATACCTCTTCATTCTATTAAAGCTTATGATAAAAAACAATTCGGTCCTTTTATGATTTCACGTCCTATGTCTCAGGCCCTTATGTCATTGCATACATTCATGTTTAAATTGACAAGTTTATGATGATTTAACACTTATGTTCAGGTTTTTGAAATGATGTTAAGTGCATTGTTGCATCTTTGTGTGGGCTAAAATTTTCATGTTTATGTCTCTCATATACGTCTATTTGACATTCGGGGGAATGTTCCAAAGGGGAGATATTGAAATGACCCCAAAAAGTGCCCGAGAATGTGCCTCAAAAGCACCCAGAATCATAATTTCCATATATCTCAAAATCCATGTGTGATATCAAAAGTTCAACTTCATATTCTTGATTAGGTGGTCAAATTGAGTAGGACATGGGTCTAACCCCAATTTTAGAGAAAATGAATCACAACTTCCATTTTCCAAAATTCACTTTCCAGTGATGGCACGACGTGCCAAAGGCGCGCCTTAGTTCATTTTGTGAGCTGTTTTTTCTTAATCGGTCCAAAATTTTTTGGTCTTGGGCCTAAGTGTTTCCAAACATGAAAATACCTATACTTATCCATATTTCACTTTCATATCATAAAATACATTCTCCAATACTCTCTCAAACACTTAGACAAATATTTCACCCAATTCAAGTGTCCCAAACTCACTTTTGGACCTCAAGAAACTCACTCAAGCTTCAAGCTCTCATTCAAATCTAAGTCAATCTTATTTATATCGTTTAAGACCATCGTGGGTCCCCTACATCAAGCCAAGTTCAAAGGTCGTTGGATATGTTTTTGCACAAGTACCGGTAGGAGGGTCAACTTTAATGTTGAATATCTCTTAGAAACCAAGGAACTGGTTGGCCCAAGACCTACCAAATCAATGCTCTTTGAATTATCTTTCCAAAACACTTGGTTTCATCTTATTTAGAGTTGAGATGAAGAAGTTATGCCCATTTTCGTAGAACTTGTATGTGAAGGGGTATATACGCGTTTTTGCCGAATTCTGACTCATTAATGGCATTCCGTAAATATAGCCAATTCTATTGGTATTTTGAGAATTCCTATTCTATCTTAACACCTCCTAAAGACCAAATCTTGTTCCTAAAGATCAAATTCACTCCTCCTAATTGGAATACACTCTCAAATTCTCTCAAAAGCGTCTATCAAAACTCCAATACAAATGCAAGGAAACTCAAGATCAAGCTTTGGATTCCAAGACCCACTTCCAAACATCAAATCTTTCACAACTCAATTTCAAGAAATTAAATTTCTAAGGTATGTGGGTTTCATTCATGGGTTCCTTTCACCCATGAAGCCCAATTTTTTATTGCTATGAAAATTACATGTTTTCAAGTTGTGTTGTTTATGGATATTATTCTTTAGAGATTATGATCATATATTATATTCAAATTTCATAAAAGTTTGATTAAAAATACATGATTACTCATTTTTAAGTCTATAGCATGAGATGATTTACCTATTATGATTATGCATGTTTTAAGCTATAGAACTATGATCTCTCTTGATATTTGATGAGGGTTTTCAATGTATTTTGCGAGATGGTATTACTAAATATTGGTGAGCTATTTTACTTCAAGTTTTCTTGTTTGATTTCACTCTTAAATTGCATGGTTTTACACTAGCACTACACACCCACCAAGTGTTAGATAAAATGTCCGGTTATGATTTCTTGAGGAATTGAAGGTCCAATGCATGTCTGATAAGTTGAATGACTTTATGTTGATGAAATGAGGATGAAAAGGAATGTATATATATGATGATGAAAGGAGTATATATATATATATATATGATATTATCTCAATAGTGTTAGGGATGACCAAGCCTATCTCGGGGGCTTGTCGACCTGGGTAACCTT
This sequence comes from Solanum virginianum, assembly GCA_000787875.1. NCBI lineage: Eukaryota > Viridiplantae > Streptophyta > Magnoliopsida > Solanales > Solanaceae > Solanum > Solanum virginianum. The sequence continues at coordinate 15,406 of DF357529.1, forward strand.
GTTGAAGAGTTGGTACCTCGATCGCCTAGCTCAGGGGGTGGTAGATTCGAGTAACCTTGTTGGGGGGTTTGTACTCCATCAACCTCATGAAGGGGTTTTGTACCTCATGCACCTCTCCAAGGAGGTAGTAGGCCTTGGATTGCACTAAGAATGATCACTTCTTACACTTATATTATGATCTATAAAAGCACGATTTTGCTACAAACATCATTCATACATGCCATATTGTTATAAAGGTCAAGTTAGAATTCCCAAATGAACCCATCCTTGAGTGGGAGAGTCATGATATGGTGGTCAAGGATAGGTTTATCTCTTGCATTAGAGCCCAAAAGTTGATTTCTAAGGGGTGTCTCTATCATCTTTTAAGGGTTAGGGATGTTGAGTCCAAGGTCACAACGTGCACTCTATGCCTACATGATATCACTATGTAGGAATTGAAGCTCCTATTGATCCTCCTCGTGGCTAGATGAATTATTCAAGTTAGTTTATGGTATGTCGTCAAGTCCAGGGACAATATCTATCTTATCTTAAACTTATGTTTAGATTATTTCTTGTATGTTTTGATTACCTATTACCATTATTATGAGGGTCAGCCTAGTTGCTTGTCTTGCCTCTGCTAAGTATCTAAGGTTTAGAGGTGTTGTTGGACACAATATGTATTATTCTATGAGCTTTGACTATGTGTTGACTCTTATTTTTTATGATATAAAGGTTGTCCCTTAGTCCTGATTATCCCTATTTACTATCTGTTGTTGATTATTTTCTTGCTTCTATGACCAAGGATGTGTAATGATATGGTAAGAGGCTTGCTTGGGGTCCCTTCTGGATTCCTATGCGCCGTGTTACATCTAGGCCCTAGGTTTGGATCGTGACACTAATAATTGTTCTTTGCTATGCTAGATCATGACTAACACAAGAGGAAGAAGAGCTCGCATACCCAAGGAACAACTGACTCATGGAGACCTTCAGGATGCTCTCACCTTGCTAGCTTAAATTGTGGCTAACCAAGCCAACCTAAGGGCCTAAGCCCCTCATGCTCTTACTCTGGCATTTCGGATGGGGGACTTTTTGAGGATGAACCCACCAGAGTTTAGTGGGTCTAAAGTGGATAAGGACCCTCAAGAATTTATTGATGAAGTTTACAAAGTGTTGGCTAGAATGGGTGTGAGATCGGTAGAGAAAGCGGAGTTGGCGGCTTACCAACTCAAGGGGGTGGCTAAAATATGGTACACTCAATGGAAGGAGGAGAAGGGGAACAACAACGTGATTCTATGGTAGGCATTTAAGGTGGCTTTTCTCAATCAATTTTTCCCTCTTGAGCTTAGGGAGCCCAAAATGATGGAGTTCATGAATTTGAAACAAGGGACTTTGAGTGTGATAGTGTATGCCCTCAAATTAAACCAACTCCCAAAATATGTTCCCCACTTGGTTGCCAACCCAAGGTCTAGAATGAATAAGCTTGTGATAGGTGTATCCAATTTGGTGAGTGAAGAATGTCATATTGCCATGTTAATAGGTTTATGGATTTTTCCCACTTGATGACTTATGCCGAATAATTGGAGGGGGAGAAGTTGAGGAAACAAAGGGGTAATGAGTCCAAGAGGGCCTGTTTTGATAGTAAGTTCCAATGTCTTAAAGGTGGCCGTTTCTTCAAGGTCAAGGGTTTTCTTATACTCCTAATAGAAGGTTTGCTAATAACTACCCAAGGGCCCAAGGTGATGGTGGTGTGGGGCTTAATGCTATGTGTCCAAGATGTGGTATGGGTCATGTTGGCCCATCATTGAGGGCTACTAATGTTTGCTATAGTTGGGGGAAGTAGGCCATAAGATGAAGGATTGCCCTTGCAATTGAAACAAGGGTAAGAATGTTCGCCTATAAGGCTAGGGTTCCAATGCAGTTCCTTTGGGAAGAGGAGCTCAACAAGATGGTGCCTTAAGGCACAATCAGTTCTACGCACTGTAATGAAGACAAGGGGTTCATTAAGTGCCAGATGTCATCACCGGTATGTTAAAAGTCTTTGATTTTGATGTGTAAGTATTGATAGACCTGGGTGCCGCTCTTTCTTTTGTTACCCCTTTTGTTGCCAAAAAGTTTCATGTTGAACCCGAATTGTTATGTGAGTCTTACAAGGTGTCCATAACTATTGGTGCATCTATTGTTGCTAGAAAGGTCTATAGGAATTGTACCCTTTGCATCTTGCTTAAAATATTGCCTTGTGATATTGTTGAGTTGGATATGGTTTATTTGATATTTTTCTTGTGATGGATTGGTTGCATGTATACTATGCTTTTGTTGATTGTAGAACCCATTGGGTCAAGTTAGAATTCCCAAATGAACCCATCCTTGAGTGGGAGAGTCATGATATGGTGGTCAAGGATAGGTTTATCTCTTGCATTAGAGCCCAAAAGTTGATTTCTAAGGGGTGTCTCTATCATCTTTTAAGGGTTAGGGATGTTGAGTCCAAGGTCCTTTCTATAGCATCGGTTCTAGTGGTAAATGAATTCCTTGATATCTTGCTAAATGACCTTCTCGATTTTTCTCCCAAAAAGGAAATATAATTTGGTATAGACCTCTTCCCTAATATTTAACCCGTTTCTATTCCCCCTTACCGTATGGCCCCAGTGGAATTAAAAGAGATGAAGAAGCAATTGAGGGATTTATTGGAGAAGGGTTTTGTTTGGCCTAGCCAATCACCTTGGGGTGCACCAGTGCTATTTGTGAAGAAGAAGAAGGATGGGTCCCTTAGAATGTGTATTGACTACCAGCAAATTAATAGGGTTAAAGAAATATGACATGTATGATCAGTGCATAAGTAGAAGATGCTTAATATGGTTACCATCAAGAATAAGTAGCCTCTCCCAAGAATTGATGATTTGTTTGACCAACTTCAAGGGGCTAGTTATTTCTCTAAGATTGATCTTCGATTCGGGTATCATCAAGTGAAGGTGAGGGAGTGTGACATTCCCAAGACAACTTTCTGGACTAGGTATGGGAATTATGAATTTGTGGTTATGTCTTTTGGGTTAACCAGTGCACTGACTATCTTCATGGATCTTATGAATAGGATGTTCAAACCCTACCTTAATTTGCTTGTGGTAGTTTTCATTGATGATAATTTGATCTATTCTCATAGTAAGGAGGAGCATATGAGCTCATTTGAGGGTAGTGCTACAAAAATTAAGGAAAGAGCAGTTGTATGCTAAATATGAAAAATATGAATTTTGGTTGAAAGAGATTACCTTTTTAGGTCATGTGATGTCGGGAGATGGTATTAAGTTGAATCCTGAAAAGACGGATGTGATTATAAATTTATTGTAAAATTTTCACTACTAGTGCAAATAGAAAATGTTGAGTTTTGAACCAATTTAAAGTAAGATACACAGAATATTTAATGAATTATTCGCATTTATATTTTTTCCAAAGTTAGGAGGATAAGACATTAATTTAGTATTATATTTATGCAACCGCACTTAATTAAATAAAAATAATATTGGTAATAATTTTCTTGGGGTGTGAGAGAATATCTCGATATGCTGTAAAGCAAGAGTGAAGGAATTCTTTTAGTATAATATGTCTATCGATCTACAGTAGTATGTTTTCCTACCTTACACGTACAAATGGAGTGAATATGACCTTTTTGTCTCTCTCTCTCTCTCTCTCTCTCTCTCTTAATAGTTAAATAAATAAAGAGTTGATTATTTCAATATTCAAACATTTCATTATCCACAGTGTGCAACATAATAGAAATATAGTAAGTAGAAATTAGGAATATAATATTAACTTTAATCCATTAAGCTGTCTATTTAAATTTTTTTATAATTTTTTTATTTTTAATTTATTTTAGCTCCAAATCTCTTCATTTTCGTGTCAAATTAATTTTACAAGTTAATCGCACTATCTAGTATAACTCACAAAATTTATGCTCAGAAAGGTTAAATAAAAATATTAATTATGACACAAATGATGATTGAAAGTATGTACTTTTGGCATAACACTAGGCACAATATTGAGAATCGTGACTAAATTGGGAAATGATAATTTTAAAAATGTGGTGGAGAATTTTAAAGAGAACAATATCCCAATATGTATAAAAGAGGGTGAATATATAATTGCTCAGTTGGAGAACTTTGATAATTATTGTATTTATTGAGAGAAATACTGCTTCTATAGTTGTGTCTTGATTGCATGCATCCTCATACTACATGTCATGATATTTTGGAAAGTCGTGAATGATTGTTGACTTTTGTCTTAGGGCATTTTCTTCAATCAATGACAATTTCTCCAAATTTATTAGTGTTTCCTTCTCCTGTGGAACTTGTTCATCAGTAACATTGATATTCAGTTGGTTCTGGATCATGTTGAGTTCTTGTCTGACTTGATCAATGTTTTGGCTTATTCCTTTGAATTCAGTATTGTTATGATGCCTTAAAGTTGGTTGGAGATTCCTCAATTTCACCCATACTTCCTTCATTCTATTATGGCCATACCATTGACCCCATTAGATATTAGAAGTTTCTTGTGCTTAGCGGGTTACTACTGGAGATTTGTGAATGGGTTCTCTTCCATTGCTCTTTCCATGACTAAGTTAACTCAAAAGAAGGCTAAGTTTGTGTGGACCGATGAGTGTGAAAAGAGTTTCTAATTCTTGGAGGATAAGCTTGTCTTCGCTCCTATCTTGTCTCTACCGAAAGGGTTGAAAGGATTTGTTGTGTATTATGATGCCTCACGAATTTATTGTGGTTGTGTCTTGATGCAAAATGATAAGTGATAGTCTATGATTTTAGACAACTCAAGGTGCATTAAACGAATTATCCTACTCATGATCTTGAATTGGCCGTCGTGGCTTTTGTGTTGAAAATTGGTGTCATTATTTGTATGGAGTACATGTCAATGTGTTTACCAATCATAAGAGCCTCCAATATGTGTTCACTCAAAAGGATCTCAACTTGAGACAACAAAGGTGGTTAGAGTTTCTTAAGGATTATGATATGAGTGTGGATTATCATGCTGGTAAGGCTAATATTATGGCAGATGAAGGGTGTCCATGGGTAGCCTAGCATATATTGATTATGGGGGCAAAACGGTGGCTAGTAAGGTCCATCGGTTGGCTAGATTGGGGGTTAAGTTAGACGAGGTTGATAATGGTACTATTGTGGTTGTTGATGGTTTAAGATCTTCCTTGGTTGATGAGGTAAAAGCAAAGCAAGATCTTGACCCCTCCTTGTTCGAATTGAAGGCCTTGGTGAGAGAGGGCAAGGTGGAGGTTTTCTCCCAAGGGGGAGATGGTGCCCTTAGGTACCAAGGTAAGTTATGTGTACCTAGTGTTGATGACTGGAGAAAGAGGGTTCTTGATGAGACTAATAATAGCTATCATTCTAGCACTTGTATGGCTTCTTTAGAGGCCCGCATAATTTTTCCTACTCTATTCACCCCGGTTCTACCAAGATATATAGAGATTTGAGGGATGTGTGGGGAGGTATGAAGAAAGATATTGTGAAATTTGTGTCCAATTGTCATAGTTGTCGACAAGTCAAAGCCGTACATCAAAGTCCGGGTGGCCTAACCCAAGATATAGAGATTCCTACTTTGAAGTGGGAGGAAATTAACATGGATTTTGTGTTTGGGTTGCCTAAGACTAGGAAAGGGTTTTGATTCTATTTGGGTTGTGGATGATAGAATGACAAAGTCAGCTCATTTCCTACTAGTTAAGACTACTTATGGGGCCGAAGACTATGCTAAATTGTACATCCATAAGTTGGTTAGATTGCATAGGGTTCCCTTGTCTATGATATCGAATTGTGGTGCTCAATTCACATCACACTTTTGGAGGTCCTTTCAAAGAGGTCTTGGTACCAAGGTAAAGCTTAGCATGGCCTTTCACTCTCAAACGGATGGCCAAGCCGAAAGAATTATCCGATCTCTTGAGGATATGCTTAGAGCTTGTGTTTTGGAGTTTAAGGGTAGTTGGAATGATCATCTTCCATTGATTGAGTTTGCTTATAATAATAGCTATCATTCTAGCATTGGTATGGCTCATTTTGAGGCTCTCTATGGTAGACGTTGTAGGTCCCCAGTTGGATGGTTTAGGTAGGGGAAATGGCATTGTTGGGTCCGAATCTGGTCATGGAGGCTATAGAGAAGGTAAGGTTGATTAAGGAGAGGTTGAAAATGGCCCAAAGGCGTCAAAAGTCCTATGCCGAAATGAGGAGAAGGGAGCTTGAATTTTAAGTTGCTGATTGGGATCTATTTAAAGGTCTCATCCATGAAGGGTGTCATTCATTTTGTTAAGAAGGGTATGTTAAGTCCAAGATATATAGGTCCTTATAGGGTGATGAGGTGGATCGATAAGGTAGCCTATGAGTTGGAGTTGCCTAGTGAAATAGACTTGGTTCATCCAGTCTTTCATGTATCCATTTTGAGGAAATGGATGGGTGATCCAAATACTATTATTTCATTTGATGTTGTGGGTGTTGTTGAAGACAACTTGACCTATGAAGAGGCTCTAGTAGAGATCTTGGATAGACAAGTGAAGAGGTTGAGGAACAAGGATGTGGCTTCCTTTAAGGTTCTTAGGAGGAATCAATAAGTCAAAAGTGCTACATGGGAGGCTGAAGCAGACATGCAAAAGTGATATTCCTATCTCTTTCATTCTACTCAAGCCTAAGGTGCTAGTTCTAAGCCTTCTATGTGGTTTCATATCTCATGTATCAGCCATATATGTCATTCGCATACATTCATGTTTATGTTGACAAGTTCATGGTGATTTTAACACTTATGTTGAGAACAAAATGCGATTACCAGAAAGGTTTTCGCGCCCCTGGTGTGACGGACCAAGGGCATGCCTCTATAGCCGTATTTCACCTTCATATCATACAAAACATTCCTTAATACTCTCTCAAACACTTAGATAAATATTTTACTCAAAATTCAAGTGTCAAATCTCCCTCTAGATCATAAGGATTTCACTCAAGCTTCAAGTTCTCAATCCAATCTTTATCAAGGAATTCTCCAAAGTTAAGGTATGTGGGCTTCAACCATTAGGTCCTTTCAACTATGGTGACCAAGCTTCCTTTTTACATAAATTTCATGTCTTTAAGTTGATTAACTTATGGGTCTTATTTACTATGAATTTGACTATGAACTATGTTGGGGTTGCATAAAAGTGTGACTGTTTGAGCATGGTTTGAGCTATGATTCTTGGATTTATCTCGAGATTTGATGAAAGGTTTTGATGTATAATTCATGATGGTATTACTTAGTATTGGTGGGTTAATTAACTTCAAGTTTGCTTGCATGAATTTCACTCTTGAATTGCATAGTTTTATAATAGCATTGCACCCACCAAATGTTTAATAAAATGTTTGGTTAATGTATCTTGAGTTGTTGAAGGCTTGATGCTTGGCATATGAGTTAAATGACTTTATGATGATGAAAGCATGATATTTATATAATGATTTCATGATATATATCTATGGTGTTTTGAGTTGACCATAACCAATTGAGGGGTTGATACCTTAATCACCTCGGATGGGGGTGGTATACCATCAACCAATTGAGGGGTTGATATCTCAATCACTTTTGGAGGAGGATGGTCATGTCCGTCAACCAATTTAGGGTTTGATACTTCAATTACCTCAGATGGGGGTGGTAAGACATCAACCAATTGAGGGGTTGATACCTCAATCACTTCCGATGGAGGGTGGT
>DF357529.1:45991-75697 GCA_000787875.1 Solanum virginianum
TCTATTATATCTGATCGGGGAGATCAATTCACTGCAAAGTATTGGAAGTCCTTTCAAAGGAGTTTAGGTACACAAGTGAATTTTAGTACAACTTTCCACTCTCAAACAGACGATGAAGTAGAACGCACTATTCAAATACTTGAAGATATGTTGTGATCTAGTGTATTGGACTTTAAAGGTAGTAGGGTGGACCATTTGTGACTTATTGAATTTGCCTATAATAATAGCTACCACTCAAGAATAAAGATGGCACCTTGTGAAGCTTTATATGGAAGAAAATGTCAGTTGCCAATTGGATGGTTTAAAGTGGGTGAAACCATCTTACTTGGACCAGATCTAGTACAACAAAGCATGGAAAAAGTTAGGGCAATACAACAGCAGCTAGAAACAACCCAAAGTCATCAAAAATTATATGCAGATACTAGGAGGAGAGGACTGGAATTCTTAGTAGGGGATTTGGTATTTTTAAAGGTGTCCCCAATGAAAAGTGTTAAGAGAATTGGTAAGAAGGGAGAACTAAGCCCATGTTACATAGGGCCATATAAAATTATTAAGAGGTTCGGGCAGGTCATATATGAACTAGAGCTACCCCAAGAGCTTTCAATGGTTCATCCAATTTTTCATGTCTCAATGCTTCAAAAATGCATAGGTGACCCATCTCGTATCACTCCTACTGAAGATGTGCAAGTTATAGAAGATCTCACCTATGAAGAAGTACCTATTGCTATTCTAAATCATCAAGTTAAGAAGCTAAGGAATAAACAAATAACTTCAGTAAAAGTACTTTGGAGAAACCAGCAAGCAGAAGAGATAACATGGGAGCCTGAGGAAGAGATGAGATCTAAATAACCATACTTATTTGAAGCTAAAGAGAAAGGCCAACATGTAGAATTGGGGCATTAATAGGTACGTGTGTTTGAATGTTTATTGCATTGTCAAAAGTCTATTTAAGTAAAGGTTTGAACTTGGTTAAGCTATCCAGTTATGCTAATATTCGAGGATGAATTTTCCTAAGGGGGAGGATGTAACACCCCATATCCTACATGTACTAGTCCTATGCATATGAAATATGATATGGCTTGGTCAAATTAGCGCCCATTTTTAAAAGTACTTGAATCTCAAATTAGAGGGCGATATTACATCTAAAGCTTAAGAGGGTCGAGTGTATATAAGTTTTAAGCCAAATTGAGGAGATCACGGCCTTAAACAAAGTGAAAGAAGTGAGGTATTTATAGGACTTAGGCAGCTAGCAGGTGAGTCACCTACTTGCTTAGCTTAAATTTGCTAGCTAGAAGGAGACGAGGCCCGATGCCGAATCTATCCAAGTCCGATAATGAATAAAGTCCATGTTAAGGGTGTAACTTTAGCCCATATTTTAGAATCATAAATGGACAATTAACAACCCAAGAGAAATAATAAAAGTTCTCAAGTACATCACAACTCACTTGACGATTTGGGCCTAAATTAAGTTAAAGAAAAAGAGAAACGTGGGCAGCCAAGGCCCATCAAGTTTGAAAGCATTTAGGCCAAGTGAAAGGGGAAAGCTATTGCATAAACACCTTGATACTATAAGGTTTAAAATACACAAGAAATTCAGCCAAACTTGTCCCTTTAAAAGGGCCTAAAAGAAGCACCTTTAAGCCATTTCAACTTGGAAAAAAAATCAGATTTTTCAAAGCTTTCTCTCTACTCTTTCTTAACCATGTAAAGCAGCCACAAGAGACTTTTAGGGTTGTTGAAGAATCCCTACACCTTGAAGGTGAAGGTAAGTAAAGATACCTATGTGTTTAGTATGGGTTTTTCATGACTAACAAGAGAACTAGGCTGCTTATACTTGTGCTGAAATTTTGGACAACATGTTTTCCAAAGGTGGTTGTACACTTTTCTTATTTATTTGTAAACTTTTCTCCTATTATATGGCTTGATTATGATGCGACTTTGCTGTTTTAAATGATATTTAGCTCTGTAATGATGAATTAAGGTTGATGCACCATTTTTATCTTCCGCAAAAATGAGTTCGTATATGATATTATAATTGTGCTCATAGTTGGAACTTGTGGGCTGATAATTGGGGATTATTGTTCCACATTCTCCATATACTTTAGAATTAAGGACTGTTTTTATGTGTATATATGGTGGGAATAGTTTGGTTGAAGTTAGTACAGGTTTGGAATTGTTGACGTCAAAATGTAGCAAATGGACGTAATGTTATGCTCCCTACTTGTATGTTGTGTATAGTTGTTATATATTGTGTCTTGTGGGATTTTGTGAGAATTTTATGACACCACAACAAGATGCACATGATATGTATATGAGAATGTGTATTAGAAAATACGATTAGAGGTAGAAATATTGAAAGAATATGTTCGGGTTGATAATTACATGCTTGTTGCCTGTGCGTTGTTCTTTTATGAGATTGGGCTGCCAAGATATGTTTATTAACTGCTAATACTAGTTTTATCACCTAATTTATTATAGATAAATTTTTAGAGGAAAGAAAGGTTATTTTGAGGTAATAGCAAGGTGGTACAATGAGGTATGTAAGGCTACTCAATTTCAAATTACTTGACATGAAATCTAGATTTTTCCTTGGCACATAAAGGTACTTAGCAACTCTGACACAGCTAACAATCGTGTCTTTACTCTTTCACATGTTCATATGCTCCCATTTAGATACCAAGATACATGGGTTCTTGTTGCTAATAAAGTTCATGAGTTATTCCATCTCTAATGCATCTCATTATTTATGTAACGTAATCTTTTTGATTGTGGTATTGTCTTGCATGATTATTTATGTGTCACATACTATATCAATGGTCCTACAACACTAAAAGAATCATCTCAAAGATAAATAAAATATAAAGTAAGTTGCTTATTGATACGTGGTATCCTAAGGGTGGAAGAATCACCTAGTATAGGTCGATCCCATATTAAGGGGGGTATCCCAAGGGTGAAAGGAAAGCCTAGCATGGGTCGATCCCGATATTGATTTACCATAGGTCAGCTAGTCATTGTATTATATATTATGCACAGATTATATAGTAAAGAAAGGTAAAGTAATAAAAAGGACATAAAGTACATTATTCCACAATATGACTAAAGGTGGCCACTTATTCCTACATCTGTCCATGATTTCATTTGAGTTCATACTTCATATACAGTTGAATTTTCCTAAGGGGGAGGATGTAACAAGGTGGCCACTTATTCCTACATCTGTCCATGATTTCATTTGAGTTCATACTTCATATACAGTACTTCCTGCCTTACATATTAAGTATATTATCTTGTACTGATGTCCCTTACGGGGGACCTGCTTTTCGTGCTGCAGGTACAGGTGTTAGTAACTCTCTCAAGTAGGAGTACAGATATCCAACTGATGTTACTAAGTGAAATGACCTTAAAAAGTGTTTGAAAATGTTCCTCAAAAGTTTTCAAAATTGTAATTTCCATATATCTCAAAATTCATACATGATATCAAAAATTTGAATTCATATTCTTGATCAGAGGGAAAATTAAGTGAAAAATGGGTCTAAGCCCGATTTTACCGTAATCATATCAAATTTTGCAAATCGTATAATGCAATTTCCAGAGAGCATTGTGCGCTCCTGGCGCGATGCGGGCAGGGGGCACCATTGTGTTATTTTTTTTACTAATTTTTCATTTTGGTCCAAGACTTTTGGGCCTTGTGCCTAAGTCTATCTTCCTATGCATGAAAATACCTATACTTAGCAATATGTCACCTTCATATCTTACAAGACATTCTCCAATACTCTCTCAAACACTTAGACAAATATTTCATCCAAAATTCAAGTGCCAAAACTCAATCCGGATCTTAAGAATTTCACTCAAGCTTCAAGTCTCCATTTCCCATCTTCGTCAAGGAATTCTCCAAAGTCAAGGTATGTGAGTTTCAACCATTAGGTCCTTTCACCTATGGTGCCCAAGCTTCAGTTTTTACATAAATCTCATGTTTCTAAGTTGATTTATGTATGGATCCTACCTAATATGAATTTAACTATGAACTATATTAGGATTTCATAAAAGTGTGACTGTTTAAACATATTGAGAGCTATGAATCTTTGATCTATCTTGAAACTTGATGAAGGATTTTGATATAGATTGCATGAGGGAACTACCAAGTGTTAGTGGGTGATTTTACATTAGATTTTATTGCATGATTTCACTCTTGAATTGCATGATTTTATACTAGCATTACACACCCGCCAAGTATTTGATAAAATATCTGGTTAATGCCTCATGAGTTGTTGAAGGCCTAATACAAGGTCTATCAGTTAAGTGACTTTATGAAGATGAAAGAAATATACATATGTGTTGATTTCATGAATGGTATCTATAGTGTTAGAAGTTGATCAATTGCCTCATTCGGGGGGTAATAGGCCCGAACTACCATTTTGGGGGGTATATACCTCAATTACCTTGCTTGTGGGGTGGTAGGCCCGAACAACTATGTTGGGGGTTTATACCTTAATCGCGTCGCTCGGGAGGTGGTAAACCCGTGCTACCATATTGGGGGGTTTATACCTCAATCGCCTTCCAAGGAGGTGGTAGGCCTTAGTTACTAATGATGGTCTCTTCCTACGCATGTAATATGTTTTATGTAAGCATGTTCTACTAAAAGCATCATTCATGCATGCCATATTGCTATATGCTCATTTATATCCTAAATATGCATTTTGATTATGTTGCCTATCTCTTGTTGCATTGCATCTTAAAATACTTAGTACATTCAAACATACTAACGTATACTCTATGCCTATATGATGTTACCATGTAGGAACCAGAGTTCCACTTGAACATTTTCCTCCTCCACGTGGCTAGTACGATTACTCTCAAAGCAATTTGGTGAGTCCACAATTTCAGGGACAATGTCTTTGATCTTATGCTATGTATAAAGACTCTCTTTCCTTTTATGGTATGCTTTGCCTATGATAGTGATCCAGGTTGCTTATCTTGGCCTCTGCTAAGTTCTATGTTTATAGGTGTTTTTGGACAAGTTATGTAATGATGTTATGAGCTTTGACTCTCTTGAGTCTTTGATATTTATGATATGAAAGGTATCCCTTAGCCCTATGTTACCCCTTTTTTCTATCTATTGTTGTTATGTTATTGCTTCCATGACCAAGGATGTGTATGATATGTTAAGAGGCTTGATTAGGGTCCCTTCGGGTTCCCCATTAACCGTGTCACGTCTAGGCCCTAGGCTTGGGTCGTGACACTAAGTTCTAGGTTGCTTCGAGGCTTTCTCTGTCTAGAGGTTTTATTTTTGTATCATATAGTTAGTCATGAGGCGGGCCTGTCCCAACCCTTATCTGATATTGTTCCTTATCTAGAGGCTTTGTAGACTATGCAAATTAAAGTGTGGTCATGTCTCATACTTTAGACATTGTGGCTCCAACAGCCTAGTCATAAGCATTTCCTTTTGACTTGTTATTATTTTCTACTTTTCTTGAAAGCATGTTGATTGTGAAAACCCCTTATAATGTCCATAGGAAGCGCATGGTTACAAGTTGGTTCTCTCGAGGCTTGTTAGTACTGGGTGCTAGTCAGCCTTAATGGGACATTGGGCATGCCATCTACGGTCTCTACATGGTGAGGTCATGTAGGAAAAAATATACATTAGTACATTTGAATGTACTAAGTATGCGGGGTGCAATGCATGTAACTTACCAAAACTTGCATACAATTTTAGATAATAAGAACACATAATATATAAGGAGATATATATAATAAGAAGCATAGTATAGCAAGATGTTACAAAATTCATGATATGCATGAAACGCAGATGATGCTCATATGTATAGTGGAGATGTGATTTCAACTGACATGAGCAAGACCAAGTGAGCTATCACTTGGAATCCCGATGATTATCCCTCATCGTTAAAGAGATGGTTTACTTGCCAAGGGTAAACCATGCTTCATCGTACGGGCCTCCCATTTTGTATGAAGTAATCGTCCTTACAGACCTTTCATTTCAGATAGAATTTTCATATCAAAACATATCATATCATTTCTTCTCCTTACGGGCAATCCCATTTTGGAGGCATCTTTTGTTACGGGCCTCCCATTTTAAAAAGTAACCTATGCTAGGCATGTAGCTTGAGGATAGAGAGAAAACTCTCTATCCATCAGTGCTAAGTCATCATCGCACAAGAGTACACATACACACACACACATATATATATATATGTATGTATATATATAGATATGCTTTCAAGAGGCAATAGTCATTTCCAAAACCATTTCAATGCATTCTTAGGCTTGAAGGCCAAAACATATTTTCGTAATCAATATACTCATGCATAAGAATAGCCCATTCATATACAAAATGGTGTAAGCACCCAAAATGATCAAAAAGGCATAATCAATAGACATATATGTGATCAAATCTTGTTATAACCAAGATCTTATCAAAATCATATCATATAACAAAATTGATCTTAACCCACTTCATAATTTCCATAATAATCTATGAACATGAATGCATATGCTATGAATAATGACATGGGTAATGAAGATTCAATCTAAAATCCATAATATAATATAAAATTCAATTGAAAACATAATTAAATACACATTTAAAATCATAATATAATTACCCATGCATAAACAAGCCTTAAAGGGGACATGCATACTTATAATTCTATAAACCCAAAGTAAATCCTCATATAATGATTTAAATCACCATAAAAGTATCAAATAAACAATATCCATGCATAAATAGTATTTTAAGAATCATAATATTCAAAACCCCGATTTAAAGTAAGCTAGAAATTCATAAAATTTCTTGAAAATAGTTTGGATCTCCTTGATTAGAAGGAAATCAAGGATAAAACACATATACCTTCACAAAGACGAAGAAACTACAAAGAATTTCGAAGAAGAGTTAAGTTTCCAAGCTCAAATATTGTAATCTCCAAGAATTCTTTTGTGGAAAGCTTTTGATAGGTTTTAAAATATAAAGGGTGATTTTTGAAAGTTTACAATAGGTTTTAGGTCTTTAGATGATCTTAGAATAGCATAAGAATTCCAAAATAACCAATAGAAATAACAGAATTTACGAAAATTTCATTAATGAATGTTTTAGGTCTTTAGATGATCTTAGAATAGCATAAGAATTCCAAAATAACCAATAGAAATAACCGAATTTACGAAAATTTCATTAATGAATCGGAATAAAAATTTATCGAAAGTTGTTTGACTTAAGGGTAAACGGTCCGTGAGGCATTACACGGTTCATGAACTTTCCTATGAACCCACACATAGCAAAATTTCTTAAAGTTAGAACTTGACTTCAATACTAAAAAAAAAATAGACAAAGTTTACTTATACGGAAGGCACCACAGGCCGTATGGCACTACACGGTCCATGTGGAGTGCCTGTAAAGCAAGAATTAGGCAAAAATGTTGATGAAAGGAGAGTCCACACCTAGCCACATGGCCAGTGAAGCTTTCCACAGTCTATGAGAAAGGTCGTGGCACCAGACTTAACCAAAATGATCCTCCCATGCCAACCTTCTCTCACACACCAACCATACGGCTAGCCACACGATTAGTCGAAAGCCACTACCCGTGCCCTATCACTTATACCAAAAATGGTCATTTTAGGTCCCAAGTCATTCACATAGGTCGTGAGAAACCTCACTGCCCGTGTAGGTGGCCGTGTGGCAACACTACAAAGGAGGGTCTTACAAAAATGGTAATAACTCCTTTATTTGAACTCAAAATGAGGTGAAACCAAGTGCGTTGGAAAGATAATTCAAAGAGCTTTAAGTTGATAGGTCGTATGCCACCTAGTTCATTTTGTGCCAAGAGATATGCATATTTAAAGTTGACCTTCTATCGATACTTGTGAAAAACTTAGCCAATGAAATTTCCTTGAACTTGAATTAATGTAGGAGACACATGATGCCCTTAAACAACATAAATGAGATTGAATTAATGTCTTGAAAGTGAAATTAGATTTATCTTAGAGGTTCTATAAGGTGTCATTTTGGCCCAAAACTTTCTGAAACCAAATCTCAAGCATTACCAAAGCTATACAAAAATTTGGGTCCTTACATATGGATACTTTGAGGCTTGTTTGGGGACTCTCGGGTTCCCATTCACCATGTCACTCCTAGACCCTAGGTCCAGGTTGTGACAATATTGAAAATTAGTCACTCATTGTTTGTTTCAAAAACATCATTGGTCTAATAAACATTTAAAGAATAGATATAAAGAAGAAAAGATGAAAGAATAACCCTAATGAGAAGTCCTTCACAAAAAATAGATAATAAAAATAATGTCTAAAAAGAGTATTTATACTTAAAAATTCCATTTTTCATATTTTACTATGTTGACACCAAAATCTACGATGCGGACTGGTTCCCTCAAGATGTATTTTGCAATTCCAGTTGTCCAACGAATCTTGTACTTCCATGAATGAAGTCCATGACGCGGACTTATTCCCCCAAGAGTGTTTCACAGTTTTATAGTTCACTTTGGCTTTTATGCTTTCTTTTTCTGGTTGTATCCTTCTTGTTTTCCAGCTATGAACTCAGACATCCATACCTATTCGAAATCCTGCAAAAATACAACCAAAAAGCACTTTTAGCCAAAGATTAGCATGAAATAACAAAAGTACACTAAAAAACATCTTCACTCTAATAATTGTTACTCTAACTAGGAGATAAACACTCGTAAAATTGGCTATTAAGCATATAAATACGCCTAAGATCACTACTCCACACTTAAGGTTTTATTCATCCTCGGACAAATTAAGACACATATATGCAACTCACAAGGTAGTATTGCTAAGGGATGAATATTTGCATAGGGGCTTGTCTAAGCATTATATAAATCACTGAATTTCAATTGATTCATTCAAACGATACCCTCTCTAAAAATTGTATTCTATGATGAACGTGGACTTATGCAAAACATATGTTTTGGGTTACTACAATTACCAATCCTTTAATAATCATGTGCCCTCACAAGAAGAATTACCCATATATACGTACAATGGATTGAATACAATAGATGATGACGATGGGTATAAGAACAACTCTCGCTTTTCCAAATGATATCTCATGTTGCTCTTAAGTCGCATAGGTTTGCCCTTGATGTAGATCCTCACTATCATGGAAGTCTAACTTAAAATCACATAGGACCTTAATTGCTTATAATGCAGGCTAAAGGCGGGTGCATAGTGATTTTAGGATATGGATTAATGGTTCAATACCCAAGTGCTTTAGGCTATCATGTGCACTAACTTTATACATACTTCTTTGGTTTCTTACTATATCATGTCCCTTGAGAATCCTCCAATTACTGTTATCGTCAAACATCTCTTCCTTAGCATACATAAAAACAACATATATATGTATATATATAAATTTGTTATTTTTTCACATTGATCTGACCAGGAACAGGTCCACGACACGAAATGGTCGCGGATCCTGCTAGTTGAGGGTCCCAACTTTCTTCAAAAAAAATTATTTTTCATTATATCAAGGCCTGTGTTAAGGGTACCTTTTCCAAGACTAATTCCTTCCATTTTTCCATGCTAAAATGCTAGGATATTTGTATCAAAGTCACAGTTTAAGAAAGAAGGGATTCAATTTGTCATATAGTTGTCTAATAAATAAGGCTAAGGCTCAAAATGGGCTAACTAGAGATAGATAAGCTATGGTAGATTCTCAAAAAGGTCTAAATCAAGGTTGCCAAAGAAATGCCTAGATCCTATCCTCCAAGTCCTATATCTACCTATT
The DNA here is from genome assembly GCA_000787875.1 of Solanum virginianum. Taxonomy (NCBI): domain Eukaryota; kingdom Viridiplantae; phylum Streptophyta; class Magnoliopsida; order Solanales; family Solanaceae; genus Solanum; species Solanum virginianum. The sequence goes on from DF357529.1 coordinate 55,761, forward strand.
TTAGTTCATATACAGGGCAAGTTCTAGTAACTATAGCAACACAGGCACACAATTAAGCTCACTCTCACATGACACAATTTCATCAAAGGATTTATACTATCATAACCATTATTCATATGAATTCAAAATTAAGCATACATACATAGATACAAAACTAGAAAATGTAGTCATTCAATTTTTTTCAATTTTTCTTTCCAACCTGCCTACTATGCAATATTGAACCATTCACAACACCGACACACAATATGCGACATAACATTGATGAATACCCCTTAGGACGGTTGTCATCCATCTATCATAGGGCCCCGTTACTCAACTATGACTTTGAACCACAGGATTCTAACATAATTCACAACCCGATCAACATCACGCAAAAGATACTATTGGCATTAACTACTTAAAATAAAACATCACATGAAACGATGTAATTGTTTACAACCTAATAGAATTTAAAGCATAGTCTTAACTAAACATAAAAACACAAAGTAAAATATTATGTAACTGATGCATGGCCGAAATCATGATTATCAAAGCAGTCAAGATACACCCACCCTACACTTAAATGTTGCACTACCCTCAATGCCAAAACATATCAACAATATGAAGATTGGGGGTCTGTCACTCAGTCTAACATATCTAATGGTTGTAGTGTGGGGGCTCAATAAGCATGCAGTGGTTGCTCCTCATACAGCTCGCCGTCTGACTTAATGTCTGATGTTTCTCTGGCATGCTCAAGGTCAGTAGGAATATCATCATCCACTACCTCAAAAAATCAAGGCCCGATCCCTGGTACCGCCTTGGCATGGTCATTTAAAGGGTATTAGAGCTCCATCTAATAAAGCTCATCCTGTGTCGAGGGGAAGACAGTTATCTGGTACCAAAACATCTCTAATTTATACATCCTTCCCATTATTAGCTTATCCCCATGGTATCACTCCTGTTAGGTCAAAGTAGGCCCGTAAGTGATGTCCAACCCTTTTGTGTTGGTAACACAATAGGGCATAGCCTGAATTTTGGGGCTATAGTCCAAGGGCTCCTCTAGGACACCTACACACCTTCATAACATATTAATGAGACCTCTAAAGTGTACCTATGCCCTTTATGGACCCAAGCTCTCTTCATAGAGGACTTTAAGCCAACCCCAAAATTTATCACCCCTCTGGACATCAAGGCATATATCAAGCACCTTATATCTCTAGTCATCTTAGTGAAATAGAGGTTGTGCATCAGGCTAGCATCACTATATTAGTCCAAACCCAGGTATCCCTATTTATTTGGAAGAACTGGAATGACAAGTGGTAGTTTGGATATTTGTGCCTTCTCCAGTCTGTTGTTAATGTAGGGCTAGCCAATGTGTGCCTAATGGCCTGATATAGAGGCCAAATTTGAGCTCAATCAAAGGACTTAAAGGCACATCCAATGTCCCGAGTATGTTGTTTATAACCACAGGGAATATGTTGACCTCGACCTCTCTTATAGTCACAAACGGGGTCTTAACATTTGCTTATAGGTTGGTGTAGAAGTCCTTCATCATACTGAGATTGCACTCCATAGGATCCATAAAAATAAACTCCATGTAGAATTGTTGTATTTGTCTATGATATGAGTAAAGTCCCGGCCCAAGCTGTCATGGTCAATAGGGATACTAGGGAAGTATTTTGTTTCATTATGGGACCAGTACCTTTTTCTAACCATATTGTAGTACTACACTCAACCCAAATGTCCTTTGTTGGCCCCGAGGCATAACGGGGCTAGGGTGTACTTGGGTTATACCCCTATCTTGCTTCCTCGCTCTTGAGGATCCCTCACCTCGCTCACGTCCACCTCTTGAAGCCATTTAGTACCTATAAGAACAAATTTACACATGTTAGACACAAAACAAAGCATGGTCCCTATGCCTACTTCAAATTGTCACCTCAACTAAACACTTACTTTAAATCAATGGAAGAATAAGGTACTCAGACTTCTATCAACCCAAAATTATTACTACAATATCATGCATGTACATACCTAGTTTTCATTATAATATAAAGTGCAAAGCATCCACCCTACATAATTAAATTCCTCAATCACCCCATCATTGCCTAATAGACTCATAATATCATGAATTTCATTGTCAATTGTACAAGATAACATCCCAAGTCAAGCAAAACACTAGAATTCTCGCCCCAATATCCATGGTATAATAATTAGTCACATTCATCACAATGCCAAAACAATTGAGTGCCTAGAAACCCACAAAAATCAAGAATAATCATTGAATATAATAAGAATTGGCAACGATAATCAATCAATAAGAGATTCAACAATTAGATCCCCAATACTTATCTAGGGTTTCTTTACATGGGTGCCCAAACAACACTCAACCAAATTTCACTACTAAGCATGAGAAACACACAACCAAGGCAAGAATAATGGGATTATCTAGTTAATAAATGAGGAATCTTGCCTAAGAAACAATGCCCACTACCAAGAAGCATGAATTAATGTTGTCAAGCCAAAATTGAAAGGAGACATACCTGTTAGCCTGTGAAGAATGAGAAAACATTCAAAACACACTTAGAATAGTGAGGCATCACAAATTCAGGGTGAGGAATTGAGTTAGGTCAAATAATTTGGGTAAAGAGTAGAGATTTTAGGGGGAAATAAGGGTGGGGTCACAATTTGGGTGTTTAAAATGGGTGGGTAGGGTTAAAATAAAGAGGGTGATAAAATCAGATTCGAGTGAAATTTGCAAAGTTTTGGATAAGTCCGGGATGCAGACCTATCACAGACTTACATGTTTCCTTTCCTTTTTTCATGAATTATGCTTACCTGACATTTGACCCATATCAGAATTAGTCCACGATGCGGACCTGTCACGGACTCTTCTAGATTAAGAAATTTTTGGGGACAAAAAATTTTATTCTTCGACCGTCGAACCTCAAAAGAATTTCCAATATTTAAGTACATGCTAAAACATGATCATAAGTCAATCCAGTAACAAAAAAATTCAAATATACTCAATGAAATGATAGAAGTTGAAAATAACCAAAAAGAGACATAGAAGTGACCAAGTTTGTGACGCAGACTAATCCTGGACTTACACTTCTGTGCTAGACTAACACTAAGAAAGAAAAAATAAAAAATTAAAAATACCTCACCATGGGTTGCCTCTATTGTAGTGCTTGATTTAATATCGCAGCATAACACAACATCATTTCTCATCATCGCCAATTCAATGTCCTCTTGTTCACGATTGATATCAACACCATAGTAGTGGTTGACTCTTTAATTGTTAATCAAGAAAAAGGAAGTCTTGGTCTTATTCCAAAGCTCCATAGCAGCACACCTCGAATGGTCCAGTCCACTTGGACCTCAATTTGCCTGGGAAAAGTTTCAAACGTAAGTTGAAAAAGAGTACCTATTGCCCAGGCTCGAAGGTGTGCTTGATGATGTGATGATCATTCTATTTTTGTCTTTTCATTATAGAATTTGGTATCCTTATATGCCTATATTCTAAACTCATCCAACTCCTCCAATTGCTCCAAGCACTTGAGCCCTGCAAGATCTGGATCCAGATTCAGCTTTTTTATGGCCCAACATGCCTGATGTTTAAGATCAACAAGGAGATGACAAGACTTCTCAAAGACCATCATATATGGAGATGTTCCAATAAGAGTCTTGTATGCAGTCCAGTAAGCCCACAAAGCCTTATCCAGCTTTAGTGCCTGATCTTTCTTGTAGCATTTATTATTTTTTGCAAAATTTGCTTAAACTCATGGTTAAACACTTTAACTTGTCTGCTTGTTTGTGGGTGATAGGTTGTAGCTACTTGGTGTCTGACTCCATACTTTGCTAGCAGATTCTTCATAGTTTAGTTGATGAAGTGTGCCCCTCCATCATTGATTATAGCTTATGGAGTCCCAAACGTGGTAAAGATGTGCTTCCACAAAAATTTTCTTATCAACTTGGAGTCATTAGTAGGTAGAGCTATAATTTCTACCTATTTGGACACATAATCCATAACCATAATAATATACCAATTTATGAAGGATGGTGGTAATGTTCCCATGAATTCCATCCCATAGACATCAAAAATGTCAACCTCAAGAAAGTTGTTGAGAGGCATCCCATGCCTCCTTTATATGACCTCTATTCTTTCGTATGCATCATAGTTCCTAACAAAATTAATTGCATCTTTGAAAAGAGTAGGCAAAAAAAAACTAGATTGTAATGCCTTATGGGCAATTCTCTCCCCTCCATGGTGACCTCTATATGGTGAAACATGACAGTGCTCAAGCACTTGGCATGTCTCAACCTCAGGCACACATCTCCTCACCATTCTATCTGAGCCCAGTTTGAAGAGATAAGGCTCATCCCATACATAGGATTAGGCTTCATGGGCCAACTTCTTCTTCTGTTGGCTAGATGCACCATGTGGGAACACTGCACTCACTAAGAAGTTCACTATATTTGCATACCAAGGAAGCTCTGCTATCTCTAATGCCAAGAGATTCTCATATGGAAACTCCTATTTGATATGTCCATGCTCTCTGATGTGGGTGTCATTCTCCAATCTCGATAAGTGATTTGCAATTTGGTTCTCACACTCTTTTCTATATTTGATCTCAATTTCAAACTCTTACAATATATAATCCACTATATCAGGCTAGGCTTGGCATCTTACTTTTTAAATAAGTACCTCAATGCTACGTGATCAGTAAACACAATCACTTTGACACCTATGGATACTTGAGAGGCAGACATTTGTCTTTTCAGTAGACTCTCAAGGCTTTTTATTTTTATATTTATTCTAGTCGAGAACCGAGACATTGAGATCTATATAATTCTTCCTTTTTGTTGAGTTAGTGGCTTGTACATGTGACACAAGTCTTGGGTGATGTTAGAATTGAATCTTTTTATAGTTATCTATAAGAATATATAATGCTAGATTTCTTTTTTTTTCCTAAAAGTTCCATTTCCCTTGAATTGCTTAGTTATAGGCTGACTTGCCTTTATGCGTTAGGCAAGTGCTAATCACACCTGATTTTGAGTCATGACACATATTGGACCAAAGCTTAATGTAACTCCATTTGATCAAGAATTTGATTGAGTTCCTTTATCCTAGACTTTATGTTGAGACTTATTTTCTACTTTACTAAATCTTGTTTAGTGCTTTATTTACCTTATGTATACTTATAATAGACTAACATGGCTTGGTTGGTGTCATTCTAGATTTCAATCATCATGTCACATCTAAATTGTGTTGTAACAAGTTCATAAGTTGGCCATAGCTTTATGTCTTTACGTATATGTACCCTAAGGCTATAATCAAGTGGGAAGGGTCTTATTTGACCATTATTTTGTATAATATACATTCACTTCTCTGAGAATTGATTAGCCTATATGCTAGAGACTATAACATCATTATTAGTTTCAGCTAGAGAACGTATTACATAATATACATGCATATAATGTTTAGTTGCATTGAGTTCCAGATCTTCAAACATTATAGCTGTTGACACCTAATTTTGGCCTAACTTTTTAAAAATTCATACTTTTACATTGTTATTTTTAATAGTTTAAAATATTTCTTTTAGTTTTATTAAATAATTATTTTGTGCTAAATTTTATATATATAGTAGGTTATATTTCTTCTTATTCATTTTAGCATTTTTTAACACAGTCTAATGATTCATTTTTTCTGCAGATAAAAATTGTATATTAGTATTTACTTGACCCAATTTTGGGCCCCTATTTTGAGTTCATTAAATTTTAGGTGTCTATATATAATTCTTTACATTGTTGTAAAATCCTAACCCTGATATCTCATCTTTCTCTTTGCCAATATAAAAGAGACACCACTATGGCTGCCACCATTTAGCACCTTCCACTACTAAAGAACAACCATCCAAACAACACAATTGTCAACCCAAAAACACCCAAAACAACTTCCAAATAGCCCCAAAATCAGCAAATCTCACACCACAACCACCACTTCTCCGATCAATACAATAGTCAAACAACCCCGCTGAAACAGGTCACCAGGAAACTCCAAATCCAACAACTCTGGGGCAGTTCAACGAAGAGGCCACATAGATGCTTAAAGATTTCGTCTTCTTCGATAGTTTCGCTCCTACAATATTATTGTGAGCTAATTGTCACACTTTTAATTTTTTTTCTTTCTTTCTAATTTTCTATTGCCTTGCTTATTGCACAATTCGCTAATTAGTAGTTGTTGTTATTTGGGTTTTTTTCTCTTATTGTTTATTTGTTTATTTTCTTTATTTTCTATTTTTACTTTGATGTAGAATATTAGATTAATCAAGTGCATTTGTTTATTCTTTCAATGATAGATTTATGTTTTATTCTATTAGCCATCTCTATTTTTATTTATTCATCATTGTTGTGTAAATGATTTGGTGAATTTTAGATTTTGTGATTTTTATTGATTAAATAAATAAATAATCAATAAAAATCATTTACAGAGCAGCGATGATTAAATAAAAATAGAAATGACTACTAGAATAAAACATAAATCTATCATTGGAAGAGTAAACAAATGCACCCGATTAATCTAAAATTCTACATCAAAGTAAAAATACAGAAATAAAGAAAATAAGAAAATTAACAATAAGAGAATGAAACTCAATTAATAGTGGCTACTAATTAGGTGATTGTGCAGCAAGCAAGAGCAACAGAAAATTAGAAAGAAAGAAAAAAAAATTAAAAGCGTAACAGTTAGCTCACAATAATATTGAAGGAATGAAACTACTGGAAAAGACGAAATCTTCGAGCATCTATGTGGTCTATTCGTTGAACTGCTCTAAAGTTGCTGGATTCAAAGCTTGTTGGTGACCTATTTCGATGGGGTTGTTTGACTGCTACATTGACTGGAGAAGTGGTGGTTGTGGTGTGAGGTTGACTGATTTTGGGGCTGTTTGGAGGCTATTTTGGGTGTTTTTGGATTGAAAATGGTGGTGCTTGGATGGTTGTTCTTTGGTGGTGGATGGTATTGAATGGTAGTAGCCATAGTGACGATTCTTTTCTTTTGGAAAAGAGAAAGATGAGATATTAGAGTTAGGATTTTACGCCAATGTAAAGAATTATATACAGACCCCTAAAATTTAATAAACTAAAAATAAGGGCCCAAAATTTTGAGCCAAGTAAATACTTACGCATAATATTTATCTGCACAAAAAATAAATTATTAGACTGTGTTAAAAAAATGCTAAAATGAATAAGAACAAATATAATCAATGATATATATAAAAATGTAATTTAACACAAAATAATGTTTTGATAACACTAAAAAGTATATTTTAAACTACTAAAATTAACAATATAAAAGTATAAATTTTTAAAAAGTTAGGCCAAAATTGGGTATCAACAATAGCAATCAAAGTTTTAGGTTGTATACCTTCTATTGTAACTACCTTCATGCTTACTATATTTAGCCTTACATATCAGTACATAATAAGGTCCCTTTGTTGAAGGGCATTACATTTTGTCCTGCAGATTCAGATAGAGGCTCAGATCAATCTTTATAATAGAATTATTTATTAGATGGTTAGCTTCACTCTTTCTGGAGCTGTTCATTTTTTTGTAAGGTACCATATGTCAGTCACGTCCCTCTAACTTGAGGCATGACATAAATTGCAACAAAAGAAGTGTATATTTTATCTACAATGCAAAATTGTGATACACGATTAAAAAACAACTGACAAATACTGTGCAGATTTGCATTCAACTCAAGTACAAATTTGTAATGCGTATAATTATGCCTATGAATGAAATCAAATTTTATTTTTGGGATATTTTTAAAATCTTTCTTGTTATATTCAAGTCCTATATAAGTTTAAATTTTCACTAATAACAGTTAATTTTTGGATAATCTTACATGACATTTATAGAGTCTATTGTACGTTTTACCTCGAGTTTGATTTTGGATCATTATTTTAAAAAAACTAAGATTTCTCGAGTGTAATATTCTTTTTATTTTTAAATTTGAAAATCTATTTTATTATGCTTCAAGTATAATCTAATTAGCTGCGATTATTGCCTGTGATGTTTAATTAGGACACTAAGTTTCTTCTATGATTTGCATATTCAGAGGAGCTTCAATTATTATTATTATTATTATTATTATTATTATTATTATTATTATTATTATTATTATTATTATTATTATTATAATTAAAATTTATTTTTAATACTCAATTACTAGTTTTAGGATTTTACTTTCTTTTTATATATCGTGTTGTACTATATATTTTCTTATAAAATATAAGCATTTCAGTAATTCTGTTTAGGAACAATAACTACAATATCATAAGTCAAGACTTGAAAACTATATTTTGAAATTTGCCTTTTTAAAATTTTTTAAAAGATTTTATATGTAGGCTCATTAATTCTCTACTTAATTAGTTTAACAAATTTAAATTGGTTCGAAAGTTTAAAATTATGAGAAAGCAATAACAACAACAACAACATATCCAGTAGAATCCCATCACTATCTCATATAGGTAGAGAGGTTGTTTCCGGGGAACTCTCCTCTCAAAAACCTATAAGCAGAATAAATATAGATACGGAAAAAGGAAAAGAAAAAGAAAAATATGGAAGAACGACTGACAAAGTAAGCAATGATTGAAAGTAAATACCATAAAATGAGCAACTATAGGACGGATAATGACACAACAAGATATAAACACCCGACTAGTCCTACTAACCTATCCCTACTAGTAGGGGTATGAAATAACCAAACCGACCAATAAGCCGAACTGATAAAAATGTTATCGGGCTATTAGGTTATCGAGTTTTTAATGATTTTGAAAAAAGAAGATTATTGGGTTATCGGTTCGATATCAATTTTTACTGGGTTATTGGATAAACCGATAACCTAATAATATTATAATAACTTACTATTTTACCCCTTTATAAATATTAAATATTAGTAATTTAATATTACTAATAGTAATATTAGTAATAACTTTACATATTTTAATCTTTATAGTACTTAAGTGATTAGTTATCCACTTTAGCACTTTAGTTTATAATTAACTAATTATAGCATTTGCAAGTTTGTAAACATAGTTTTTGTACTCTATCTATTTTTTGTTAATGCAAATTGTCATTATCATTTTTATCGGGTAAACCAAAAATCAAACCATTAAGGTCTTAAAACCGATAAACCGAAAACTGATAAAAATTATTTTATTGGTTTAACATATCTAAAATAGAAAACTGATAAAATGAATCGATAATATACAAAACTGAACTGAACCAACCAATGCACATCCCTACCTACTAGCCTATTAGCTTGCTACTCTAATACGCGCCCTCCACTCCTTCCTATCTAAGGTCATGTCCTCAGTGAGATCAATGGTCGCCATATATTGTCTTATCACCTCCCTCAATACTTCTTCGGTCTACCTTTATTCCTACTTGTAGCCCTTAAATCCGACCTCTCGCATCTCCTAACAGGAACATCTATACTTCTTCTTTGCACATGTTCAAACCATCACAATCTTGCTTCTCTCATTTTGTCAGCCATAAGGGCCACCTGTAACTTCTCCTGAATGGTCTCATTGCTAATCTTATCACTCTTAGTATGTCCATACATCCATCTCAATATCCTTGCCTTCATGACTTGCATCTTCTGAACATATGAGTTTTTGATTAGCTAACACTTCACCCTATACAACAAAGATGGTCGAACCATCATTCTACAAAACTTACCTTTAAGTTTAGGTGGTATCTTCCTATCACATAATACTCCAGAGGCAAGCATCCATTTCATCCATGATGACCCAATATGAAGAGTGACATCTTCGTTGATATCGCTACTACTCTGTATAATGGACCCAAGATATTTAAAGTTTTCTCTCTTGAGAATAGATTAAGCGACAAGCCTCACATTAGTGCCTACTTCATCCCTCTCAATACTGAATTTACACTCTAAGTATTCTGTTTTGGTCTTCCTCAATTTAAATCCTTAGGATTCCAAAGCATGTCTCCAAACCTCTAATTTATTATTAACTTAAGCCTAAGTCTCATCAATCAGAAATATGTCATTCGCAACTAGCATATACCATGTAACCTCCTCTTAAATAGACTGTGTCAGCTCATCCATCAGTAAGGCAAAAAGAAAAGGGGTCAATACAAATCCTTGATGAAGTCCCATCTCAATAGGAAAATACTTGGAGTCTCTTTCCACCATTCTTACTCGAGTTTTAGCTCTGTCATATATGTCCTTTATCACTCTAATATACACCATATAAACACCTTTCACCTCTAGACACCTCCATAGGACATCCCTTGGTGATTTTGTCATAAGTCTTCTCAATATCAATGAACACCATATGAAGGTCCTTCTTTCTTTTCCTATATTTCTCCACTAATCTCCTAACAAGGTGAATTGCTTTAATAGTCGATCGTCTTGTCATGAATCCAAACAAATTTTCTAAAATAAACACTCCTTTTTCACCCTCATGTCCACACTCTGTCCCAGATCTTCATATATAGTGTGACTTAAACACTTGATACCCTTGTAATTGTTATGGTTTTGAATATCACCCTTGTTCTTGTATAATGGAATCATTGTACTCCTTCTCCATTCATTGGGCATCTTATAAGTCTTCATGATAATATAAATAGCCTAGTCAACCACTCTATACCATCCTTGACCATGCTCTTCCAAGAATCCACCAGAATCTCATCGGGTCTAAGCACCCTCCCTCTCTTCATCCTACTAATAGCACATCTAACCTCCTCAACTCTAAAATACTTGTAATAACCAAAATCTCATTGACTATTAGAGTGACCAAACTCACCTAACTCAATATCTCTTTCCTCTTTTTTGTTTAGAGTTTATGAAAGTAAGTTTGCCATCTTAGCTTAATAGAAGTATCACCCAACAACACCTCACCCTCCTCATCCTTGATAAACTTCACTTGGTTCAAATCACGAGCTTTTCTTTTTTCTCTTTTTTGAGCCTATACAATCTCTTGTCCCCACCTTTCTAACTTAGCCCTCATATAAGTGCCCAAACGCTGCTGCCTTCGCACTCATCACTATCATCTTCGCTTCTGTCTTTTCTTTCTTATATATATTTTTAAGCCTTTGCTTTTCATCCTTATCCCTACACTCCAACCACTTTGTATAAGCAATCTTATTAGCTTTCACTTTGCCTTGAATTTTGTTATTCCACCATTAATCACCTGACATCCATCAAAGGTCCCTTTAGAAATCCCTAGTATCTCGGTAGCTACTTTTCTAATGCAACCAATAGTAATGCCTCACATATTTTTCATATCTCCGCTACTACTTCAGATCTCTGCACTACTCAACCTTTCTTCTATCTCTCGAGAAAGGGCAGGATTCAGACTTCCCCATCTAATCCTTGGTTAGACATAAGTAACCTTCTTCTTTTCTCTTTTAATCTCTAAGTCCATCACTAGAAGCCTATATTGAGTGGAAATATTTTCACTAGGAATAACTTTACAATTTTTACAAAGGATTTTATCACCCTTATAGAGAAGTAAGTAATCAATCTGAGTCTTAGCTATAATACTACGGAAGGTAATAAAGTGATTTTTCCTCTTCAGAAAACATGAGTTAGCAATAACTAACTTAAAGGCTTTGGCAAAATCTAAGCGAGATTTCCCACCTCCATTCCTCTACCAAAAACTAAAGCTTCCATTAACATCTTCAAACCCACTTGAGGTTGCCCCGATAAGCCTATTAAAGTCTACCCCGATGAATATTTTTTCTATATCAGGTATATTTTTCACAACCTCATCCAAATCTTCCCAGAAGCATTTTTGACTTCCTCGTCTAGGCCCACTTGATGCGCATAGGCACTAACTATATTCACTACATGACTACCAACCATAAGTTTAATAGACATTATCCTATCATTAAACCTCCTAACCTTGACCACATATTTCCTAAGGTCCTCATCTACTAGGATACCTACTCAATTTCTATCCCTAGAACCACCTGAGTACCATAACTTAAACCTGTTAACGTCCTGAGCTTTGGTACCTACCTATCTGGTTTTCTGAATGCAAGCTATATTAATTTGTGACCTCTAAGACTCTTCACTAATTCTATAGATTTCGCTATAAGTGATCCTATATTCCATGATCTTACCCTTAACTTAAATAAATTCGTGCCCCTCGTACTACCCCTACCCCTTACCTCCAACCCCCACCGATGACATAACCCTAATCCACTATCCGATCTCTACACCACTAAAGTATGAACTAATGATTTGCTAAGCTACAGAGGTTAAGAAGATACAATCTAGAGAAAACTATACAAACCAACAAATAGAACCTGGAGATATAAGGTATACTACTAATCAATAATCAATTTCAAAAACAAGATGAATAAATAATAATAAATAGTAAAAAGCAACATAAAATAGCAAAAGGCAAATAATATACAAGTTAAATATATAACAACAACTAAGAAATCACAAACAAATATGTAATAGGAAAAATAGAAGGTAAATATCAAGATAAAATTAATTAAACTAAGAAATAACAAGGGATTCAGAAGATATCACCTAGAATTTGGACCAAAAATTTTGAGCTTTCCTTGAATTTGCAGATGTCGCTGGAAAACTGATTTCGCTAGAATATCTCATCGAAATCAGACTACTGAGCGGTTTTAAAATAATTTGTTAGAAGATCCTAATTAAAATCTAGAGTATTGACGATTTACTGGAGAAGGTCTTGAAGGTTTCAAAAATATTGAACCAGAAATCCCAAAAATAATCGGGATTTGAGGAGAAGCTCCTATCAAAATTTGATCTGAAAATCAATGGCAAGTCGTCGTCATTCTGGAGCCCTAGATCGGCGTCCCTCAGAAAAGAGAAGGAGAGCCCTAGATCGGCGGTTGCGATCGACTCAATTTTACCGGCTAAAATATTTTGCCGTTGGAAAATAGAGAATCTTGAAGTCCTGATCTAGTTGAAGACACTCCGATGAAGAGAGATAGAGTTTGTCGGGGAAATCAAATTAAGAGGCAAAATTAAAATTCACTAGAAAGAAATTGTTAGTGAGGTTGTCAGAAAAGAGACCAAGAAGATAGGACCAAATTATAATATCACCAAAAAAAGAGATCCTCATCAAAAAAGAGATTAGCATGTTAAGGTTATTATTTTCATTGACAAAGTAGTGAAAAATATTATGCATTGATATCACAAGGCAATCAATTTACTCAATGCAGAAAATGAGATAAAACAAATACAACCTAGTATTTTAGGGTGCAGATCAGAAATAAAAAGCAATAAATATCTGTAAATATATGAAAAATGGCTATATATTAAGAGAAGAAAAATTAATTTGTGTTGGCAACACGAAGAGAAAGCAATATAAGTTTAGAAGAAAGTACATTTGTAATGAAACAAATAAACAAGAAAAAATTTAGTAAAATGAAAAGCTTTGATTCATTGTAAAAAATAAAATGGTCTTGGCATTAGAAAATTAAGGAATCAAAGTAAGCATTTAAAACTCAACTGATTGTGAATGTACTATCAAAAATCACATTTTGAGATGGATAAGTATGATCAAATTAAAGTATAGTTAGTTGGGTTTTTACATTACCAAGTAATAGTATAATTGTGTGGAGATTTATCAAAACATGATAAGTTTTTAAAGAGTTATTTTGGTACCCAAGTTTATAATGGCAATAAAATATTTTTTGAAATAGATACATGATTTAACAATAAAAGTTTTGGGGAGCTATTTTTTGACATATTTCCTTTAGTTCAATATCAGAACAAAATTGTAACACCCTATAACTCTATTGATAAGATTTGAATTGTTTTACTGTAAGTATTTAAGCTTTATGAGTACCTATGTTTTAAGTCTCATATGTGTTAAGTGTATTAGAAGTGGATTAGGATCATAAGAGACTTCTAGTACTTAGTCAGGTTCAAACCTTTACAATCGATTAAGTTTTTGCATTAGATTATGCAATGATCAACTTTAAATGATCATAACTCTCAGTATACAAAGAATTAAATGTCCCGTAACATATCAAATTAATAATCTCTGAATTCTCTTTCCAATGCCACCAAGATTGACTCATTGGGAGTGATGGAGAGTTTATTTAGGATCTATACTGGTCAGATCTCCATCTATGACATGGGAGGTGTTCGCTAGTGCTTTATATGATAAATTCATTCTGTAGAGTGTAAGCAAGATGAGCAGGTTGAGATTTGAGAGTCTGAGGTAAGGTAGCCTCATAGTTATAGAGTATGACATCCGCTTCTATCAATTTCCTATGCATGCCTAGCTATTATTTTAGATGAGGTCAAAGAGGACCCATAATTGTTTTAAAGGATTACACCATTCTATACATTTGGTTGTGTTTAGATTGGCCTGTGAGGAGGCTTCCTTCCAATCTATTTTAGGTCCTGCTAAAGAAGCAGAGTTGATAGAGAGATAGAAGTTTAAGGATCGTAGGAGGGCCTACACTTCGAGCCAACTTTATAGGGGTATAGGATGCTTTTGTAACACCCTTTAATTCTTTCCGCCCAGTCTTAGTAGATATCCAAAGAAAACTAAGGAAACATTATTGAGAAAAATCACTGAAAGAAACCACGAAGGCCATCTACAGCCCATATAGTGATCTATGGCCCATAGATAAGGCCTCGTAGATACCCAGGTGACTTTATGAAATTTTTCTAAGTTTGAGATCCATGTATGAGATGTCATACAGATCATACACAATTCTAAGGCCTATGGAATATGTTTCATAAGTTGATGATCTAAAAATCTACTTTTCTGGATAATTGAGTTATGATTTATTAGACAGCCAGTCAACTGACTTATGGCCCGTAAGTCTGGTTTCATAGGTTGAAGTTCCATAGAACTAAGTTTTCTGAAACTTAAAGTCATGAGTCATTAAATGACCAGTAAGGTACTTTACGACCCATATGAAAAGGTTTTGTAAGTCCTAGGTTGACTTTCAGTAACTCAACTTTTGGGACATCCTTACCTAAGAGAGGTAAGTTATGGCTTGTAGACGGGGTTCCATAGTTCTCATCGATAATTTTAAGAGGGATATTCCTGACTTTTCTGATCCCTATTAATTAAAGCCTGCAACATTTTGGACTTATTTTTGGTCCTTTATTAGTATCCTAGGTGTATTATTTCTCCTTATACACTTAGAAATTCTTGAAGAACATCGAAGAGGGAGAAAAGTGAGGGTTTTGGATTTCAAGCCTAAGGAGCCTTAAAGGGTTGATTCTTCTTCCTAGTTCTAGGTATTAAGGCTTCCCAAGGCATAGGATTGAGTCTGTTCACACGCCCTTTTGTTTACTTGGTTGAGTTCATGTGTGAGAACTAAGTATTGAAACTTTCATGAATCTAATCATTGAGTTATTTACATTTATTTTGAGTTTTTACATGCAATTATGAGTAAATCAATGAGTTATGCGTTGGTCCTATGAAATTGGAGTACAAAACTTATATTTAGTACTATGAACCCTATTTGGCATTATTCTATATAATATCAATTGCATTGTTCAAATTAAGACTATGACTGTGGTTGTTCAAATTAAATAAATTGAGCATGAGTAGCATATGGCTTGCGTGTATATATCTACTGAGCATCTTACTTATGTTGTGTGATGAGCATGATCGAGTGGAGCCTAAATGATTGCTTGAGTCTGAGTTCTGATTGCATTGCATAGTTAAGTTTCCTAATTTGATGAGTTGATGAGTGAATAAGTTGAGTTGATTTTAGATAATCTAAAGAGTGAGTTTTGAGTTTTTTGACATAAGGACGTTTTAGTCTTGGAAGAAGTATTGAGAACTGACTTGGGTGAGAGAATAACCCCCAAGAACTATGTTGTCAGCATAGGATAGTTGTGCAGTTAACACTGGCGGCTCTGAAATGACCCTAAATAGTGCCCGAAAACGTGCCTTGTAAATGCCCAGAATTTTAAATTCAATCTATCTTAAAATTTGTTTGTTATTTCAAAAATCCAACTTCATATTCTTGTTCAGGTGGTCAAAATTAGAGGGAGAAGGGTCTAACCCAGATTTTAGAGGAACCGTATCAAAATTTAAAATTCAATGGTGCAATTTCTAGTGAAGAGGCAAGGCGCCTTAGCTTATTTTGGGACTGGTTTTTTTAGTTCTGTCCAAGACTTCTAAGTCTTGGGCTTAAGTGTTCCCAAACATGTTTTTACCTATACTTAGCCAAATTTTACCCTCATATTACCCAAAATATTTTTCAATACTCACTCAAACACAATTATATTTTCACTCCCAAATTTACTCACTCAAACACTTATATTTTCACTCCCAAATTCAAGTCCCAAACCCTCAGCCCAAGCTAAGGTTCTCCTTCAAGGTTCTTCTTTAAACTTCAAGTCTCCATCTCCAATCTTCACCAAGTTCATCTCAAAGCTAAGGTATGTGGGCTTCATTCATGGGTTCCTTTCGCCCAAGATACCCAAGCCTTCTTTTACTCAAATTGCATGTTTAAATTTGATTTACAAATGGGTCTTGATTACTATAAAATTCACTGCACACTATGTTCAAGCTATATAAAGTTATTACTGTTTTACTATATTTTGAGCTATAAATCTTGGATCTATTGTAAGATTTGAGAAGGGGTTTTGATGTATATTGCTTAATGGTGTTGCAAGATATTGATTGATAGTTTTACAATGAATTTTCTTACATGATTTCATCTCTATATTTTTATAATTTTATACTAGCATTACTCATCCTCTAAGTGTTTGATAAAATGTCCAGATATGGTTTCTTGAGGAGATGAAGGTCCAAAGCATGAGATATGATATGATTGACTATATGATGATGAAATGAGCTTATGCATATTAGATATTCTATATAAAGTGTTTCAGTAGACCATGCCCGATCCGGGTGACCTAGTTGAGGGGTCAACATATTAACCACTAGGGTGATAGGTGCTATCATCACTAATCTTGACGAGGGGTTTGTACCTCACACATAGGGTGATAGGTGCTATCATCACTAACCTTGATAAGGGATTTGTGCCTCATACACTAGGGTAATGGGTGATATCATCACTAACCTTGATGAGGGGTTTGTACCTCACATATTAGGGTGATGGGTGCTATCATCACTAACCTACCAAGGGGTTTCTACTTTAGAAATCTAGCTTGGTCTCTTCTACACATATAATATCCTATATGAGCATGAGTTACTTAAGCATGTTTTACTTATGCATTGATCATATATGCCATATTATTATATTATACCTATTGCTATACATTTTGATCATGATGCCTAATTTATGTTGCATTGCGTCCTACATACTTAGTACATTCAAACATATAAATGCATATTCTATCCCTACATGATGTCACCATGTAGGAACTGGTGCCCAAGTTGATCATCCTCCTCCACGTGGCTAGATCGATACTTCTCAAGCTAGTTGGTGAGTCCTCCACTTTGGGGACCTTAGTTTATTTTGCTCTTATTATATATTGAGACTTTCTTCTTTATTGTCTACTTTGACTATGAAGGTGAGCTTGGTTACTTTTTCTTGGCCCTCACTCTTATCTATGTATTAGAGGTGTTTATTGGATATGTTATATATCTATGCTAAGAGCCTTGACTCTATTGTTCTTGATGTCTATGGTATGAAAGCGACTTTCCTTGGCCCCAGTTGTCTAACTTTGTTATTTCTTAATGCTTAATTTATTGCTTTCCCAACCAAGGATGTTAATGATATTCTAAGAGACTTATTTGGGTTCCTTCAGGTTCCCCATTCATCGTGTTAAGTCTAGGCCCTACGCTTGGGTCATGACAAGCTTGGTATCAGAGCACTAGGTTGATAGATCCTCGGAGTCCAACATACCACGTCGATTAGAGTCATATTCATGGTTGTGAAGTGCCACATGACTATGAATAGGAGGCTCTGAGGCGTTTTAGGAAATGTTTCCCATCTTCATGTTCTAAGTCATGCTATAGAGTTTTGGTAAGTTTTCCCCCTAATGAATTTTCTTTGCTATGCTAGATCATACAAAACACTTGAGCACGAAGGGCCCAAACTCCCAAGAAGCAACCTAATAATGGTGAGCTCCGGGATGCTCTTACTATGCTTGCGCAAGTTATAGCCAACCAAGTTAATTAAGGGGCCCAAGCCTCTCATGCTACTACCTTGGGAGCTAGGGCAAGATACTTCATAAGGATGAATCCTCCGATGTTCTATGGGTCAAAGGCAAATGAAGATCCACAAGAGTTCATTGATGAGGTCTACAAAATTTTAAATATCATGGGTGTTGGACCAAATCAAAAGGCGGAGTTAGCGGGGTACCAACTCAAAGGGGTAGATCAAATATGGTATGACCAATAGAAGGGTGAGAAGGGGATTGGTAATGTGATGCTTTGGAAGGAGTTCAAATTGGCTTTCCTTAATCGATTTTTCCCTCTTAAGCTTAGGGAAGCAAAGTTGGTAGCGTTTATGAACTTCAAACAAGGTGCTATGAGTATGAGGGAGTATGCCCTCCAGTTTAATCAACTTTCAGAGTATGATCCTCATTTGGTAGCCGATCCTAGATCTAGGATGAATAAGTTCATGATGGGGGTGTCCAACTTGGTAAGTGAAGCATGTTGGTTCACCATGCTAATTAGTGACATGGACTTGTCTCGATTGATGACCTATGCGAAGCAAATAGAGGAGAAGAAATTGAGGAAGAGAAGGGGGCATGAGGCAAAGAGGGCCCATCTTGGAGGTAAGTTCCAAAGGGCTGGCCGGTTCCATCAAGGCCAAGGGTCTCACCATGCTACTAATAGGGAGTTTACCAATGACCTCCCTAAGCCTCAAGGTGTTGGTGTTCTGGCTCCCATTGATGTGTGTCCTAAATGTGAAGGGGGTTATAAAGGCCCATGTTTTAAGGGTTCTAATGCTTGCTATGAATGTGGAGAGCTTGGTCACAAGAAGGTAGATTGTCTAAAAACTATGGCAAGGGCCGGGGTGCAAATGCAGTTCCATTGGGTAGAGGTGGTCCTCAAGGTGGTGCCCTAAGGCACAACTAGTTTTATGCACTATATAGGAGGCAAGGGGTTGGTAAGGTACCCCGATGTTATTATCGATATGTTTAAAATATTTGACTTTGATGTATATGCTTTGATCGATCCCGGTGCCACTCTTTCCTTTGTTACCGTTTTGTTGCTAAAAACTTACATATTGTGCCTGAGTTATTGCATGAGTCATATGAAGTTTCTACTCCTATTAGTGCCTCTATTATTTCTAGAAACGTTTATAGAAGTTATCCTAGTTGCATTTTCCATAAGTTGTTACCTTGTGATCTTGTTGAATTAGAAATGGTAGATTTTGATGTCATTCATGGGATGGATTGGTTGCATGCCTACTATTCTTCTATTGATTGTAGAACCCATAGGGTCAAGTTTCAATTTCCTAATGAACCTATCCTTGAGTGAAAAGTCAAGATGTGGTGGTCAAGGGTAGATTCATTTCTTTCATTAAAGCCCGTAAGTTGATCTCTAAGGGGTGTCTTTACCATCTTGTGATGATTAAAAATATAGAGTCTAAGGTCCCTTCCATAGAGTCAGTTCCAGTTGTAAATGAGTTCCTTGATATCTTCCCAAATGCCCTTCCCGATATCCCTCCCAAAAGGGAGATAGATTTTGGTATAGACCTCCTACAAGATACTTAACCTATCTCCATTCCCCCTTACCTATGGCCCTAGAGGAGTTGAAAGAGTTAAAGGAGCAATTGAACGATTTATTGGAGAAGGGATTTATTAGACCCAGTCAATCACCTTGGGGTGCTCCGGTGTTGTTTGTGAAAAAGAAGGATGGGTCAATTTGAAGGTGCATTAACTACCAACAACTCAATAGGGTCACCATCAAGAATAGGTATCCTCTTCCAAGGATTAATGATTTGTTTGACCAATCATATATATAAACATAATTGAG